>JAQIYK010000107.1:0-20785 GCA_034700465.1 Rotylenchus robustus
AGATTTTGTCAAATCATTGATCAGATTTTGTCAAATCATAGACATTTTGGGTGTTTTCAAAAATGTGGGGTGTAAACGCTAGTATTACCATTTTTTCGACCTAGTACATGTATTGTAATTGTAAAAGTTGTTCCTCATGAAAATTTAAGCTTTCCCTTTTTTATTATTTAATATTGCAAATATTGAAAAAATATTGCAGTCAATATGCCCTTCTCAACCAACGAGGAATGGCGCGCAAGGCTGGCAGTGCTGGACTGGATGAAGGTGAACTCTTTTGCTTCAACAGCAGCAAGTCAAACAAATTTAAAAACGCAATCGAAAATCCTGAAAGCAAAAAACTTAGAACTACTTTGTTATTCCGAATTCCGTTTATTTTACTCGTCATTAGGTTTACTCATTCTTTTAGGTCTTCACTACACTCGCACAGCATTACGCAATGAGGAACGGCATTTCAACTCACTGAAGTACGCCTGTATGCTGATGGGACGAATGTTCGACAATCGGATGGGCATCAGAGAGAAGGTCGATCTGGGCTACAGATTGCATGTAGGTTACTCATCAAACTTCATCTTGAACATCTCAGCTTCTTTATTTAAGCGACATCTGCTGAGAGCTGAAAGAGTGAACTCGCAGGACCATGAGATTCTCCACATGCAAGGACGACTGATGTATTCTGTGGCTCGACTGAATAGGATGGTAAGCAAGCATTTCATTGAACTGCCTCTTAAAAACTATAATTATAGAAGCGTATTGCAGCCTCTGCCTGGCACCCGAAGATGTCCAAAATGATCAGAAAAGCAACATTTGCAGCTGCGAAGCTTGAAATGGTGAGTAATTTATTCGGATGTGTTTGGATTCATTCAGTAATTTCGTCAAATTTCAGTGTGAGGACAACGCAGGGCCGGTCGATGGACAATCTGTTCTACCTGGGCAAGTGCTACCAACGCAACGACGACATTCACCGTGCTGTGGGCAGATACCGCCAACTGCTTCGACTCACGCCAACCAATCCTTGGGAGCAGCATCTGTTCGACGAGACGAGAGAATCACTGGAAGAGCTCGGATTTCCCATCTGATGTCATTGCTTGCTTTGTTGTTGTTGTCATTGTTATTGATTGTGATCCATTATTCATTGTTCTTTGTTGTAATATTATTCTTGTATGTATTCCCAATATGCTGTCTTGTCCCAACTATGCTTTGTCTTATGCCAAATATACATAATTTGTTTGCTATTGAGAGTACAAAATGGTTAAAATGAAATGTCCAGTAAAATTCCTAATTTTAAAATTATTGCATTGAAGTACACCATTTTGACGAGAAATAAACGCAACTGGAGGGGAGTGGAAATTGGTGATCAAGGTTTAGCTTTTAATTGTCTTTTTTGAAGAGTTTGGATGGCAAATAGGTGTTCATGTTGGCCACGATGTGCTCGTATTGGACCCGTATGTCATGCCGAGGACCCGTCTGTTGCTTTTCTCCATCCTCCTTCCATTCAAATTATTGACTGTTACCGAGCAGGATGCGATAGTTCGCCGGCAGGTTCATGTAGTCCTGCTGGAGCAATAAGGAGAGGTGGGTGTTCTTACTTGGGGATAAATTGGTCCTTCGTTACCTTCGTCGTCCTGCCCACCGGCTTTACGCCCCTCCAGCTGTTGTTGTCGTCGATGATCACATCATGATAAAGGTTCTGATGAGAGAATAGGTGGGAATGCATATCAGGGGAGAGGAATAAGTTTGGCTGATAGGATAACCTCATCACAGTCCGTGCGGTAGGAGCACGAGGAGGGCGTGCTGAAGCCGACCGTGAAAGTGCTGCCAGAAAAAGCGGCGCTCAGCTCATCAGCAACGGAACTCCTCCCCAAAGTCGCCCTTTCGGCACAGTCGTCCTCCGCCGGCAAAGGTTCCACCGCGAGTGGAGGCATTGTTCGGGACACCGACGACGAAAAAACATTGGCATTTCTATGCCTTCGTTTCTGTCGTTGGCGAAATAGAAAGAACGTGATGAGAGTGCCAGCGCAGCAGAGGAACACGACGACGGAGAGAAATGTGGCAAGCAGAGGCCCGGGGGCATCGGACCAAGTTATGTTCTTGAAGCTGTCTTCCGCGGCACACTCGGCCGATTGGAGAAGTTCTCCATCAAGGTGAGGTTGGTCGACAAGATCCATGAACTATAATTACATTACAATAATATGTATTTTCCACTTTATGAATTACATAAAGTGGAAAATGCATATTTTTATAATTTGTTCAATTTTATGGCATTTGCCCCCCTCGCTAGATACTAGATACGGGTCTGAAAACAAAACAAAAAACGCAAAAATTTATGCGGGATTGCGCAATAATTTAGAAGGGTCGCACAATTTTTGAAATTTTTTTTGGTCGGCGCCGCGGCGAAATCTCTCTCCCCCATGATGGGGACTGTGCATGTATGTTGCGCTCCCCCCTCCCCCTATTTTTCCTCTTGCGCGCTCCCCCCTGCCCCCTTGCCGACGTATGTAGGGGGAGTTTTTAGAGGGGGACTTTTTAGAGGAAATACGGTAATTTTAATTCCTCCACTTCCAACAATACGATTAGAATTGGAATGAATCTCTCAATTAGGGGTACAGTAAAGATCAAACCCGTTTATATGCAGCTAATGGGATCATCTGTGGGTGAAGCTGCTGGAGTTGGTTGTTGAGCAGGAAGCGACGGACACAACCTCTGAAGGTTCGTTGCTGCTGATGCTGTTCATTGGTCGGGAAAGTGTGGGGACAGGGGCCACCGATTGTGAGGGATTTGAGATCGGGGGAGAGGAGCGCGGGAAAGAAGTTCGGATGGACACTCCGATGTATTTGCTTGTCCCCATTGTCAAGTTGGAGACGGAGCTGAACGGAGCGGAGATTGGGTAAATCATATGCATATTGGAAGTATGTATACCGTTGTGCCGTCCGAAGACACTTCCATTGACATCCGATGCCATTGGCCATTGTTCAGCTCGGAAGCGGAAGTGTACATTCGAAAGGGGGCGGAGGAAGTCAAGGAGGAGGAGTGGTTGGCAGCACGGTGCAGAACATAGTGCAGGGAACGGACATCAACCTACATCGGGAGGAGGGGAGGTGGGAACGTAGAGCAACGAGAGATGAATGCCCTTTTGCCGACCTTCAGCGACATGGTCGTGGAGTCGCCCCATTGGGCGCATAGCAGAGTGTCGCCGCCGAGCAAAGGCCGGAAATCCAACTGAACTATGTGGACTGAGTTGTCTTCTCCCCTTGTTTCTGGTACTGATCCACTTTCCTCCGGACGACCATTGCTGGGAGGGACGGGCGAAGCGAGCAAAAGACTGTGGATGAGATTGCCGGCGAGGGGGACGAAGGAGAGACGGCGGAGGGCGGGCGGAGAGAGCACAAAGCGCGGCGGAGGAGCGCGAATCGGGACGGAGAGGGCACCTTTTCAGAGGGAAAGAGGGATGTAAAAGATGATGGACTTGGTCTGATCTGATTTTGGATGGTTTATCCATTCGAGGAATATAGGGGAAATAAATAGCTCACTCTGAGCACAATTGGCCGCCTCGAATCCGCCCTGCTCAGAGCACACTTCCAATTGAAGGGAATTATTGTCCGGCAGGGCACACCCATTGGCCGAAGCTGTGCTGGTGGTACCGTTGATCTGTGCAAAAGTATATCGTAAAATAGTGGCAAAAGGGTTTGGATCAGCTCAGATCGGACCACCTGAACAGTGAAGTTGTCGAATTGTTCCTCTAAAATGGACAAATCGCGGGACAGATCGAACCCATCGACGGATATTAGGCGAAGGCATCCGGTGAAGGAGAAGGCGGACAGCTGGCGAGGACGACGGATCAGTTCAGGAAAGGGGGACAGATCGCCGAGGAAGAGGGACAGCGCAGGGGAGGACGGGGAGGAGGAGATGGAGAAGGGAAATGGCCTGGAAAGGGAAGAGACAGTATAAAAGGATAAAGGGGGAGCAAGAGGGGTACGGTAGCGAAGTAAATGTGAAAGAGAGAGGAGGTACGGTAGAAAGGTAAATGGGAAAGCAAGAGGGGTACGGTAAAAAGGTAAATGGAAAAGCAAGTGGGGTACGGTAGAAAGGTAAGTGAGTTACGGTGGCTGGTGCGGGTGGAGTACGATGCGCCCTAGGCACTGTTCCTGCTCCCGGCACCGCTGACATTGCCCTGCTTCGCCCGGCGCACACTCTTCCACAGCCAATGTGACCCGCCATTGATTGGCCATCCGCCAGCTCAATGTCAATTTCCACCATTCTGAAGGTGGGGAAAGGGGAGAAGAAGGGATGAAGAGGAGGGTATCCACAATCTGCTGACCAGCAATTTGGACCGGAGCAGATATCGAGATCTGAACTTGGCGAAAAGCCAGAATGCTAAATTAACTCACTGCCATTGTTGACAGACTGTGCCAACACGCGACTTTGGAGAGGAGTGGCCAAGTTGAGACGGGGCTTCCCATTTATCAGGTCCACGGAGAGAAATTGGTCGGGCGAGGACGTGGAAGGTACGTACAGAAGGAGGGCACTCTGGGGAAGGAAAAAGGATAAAAATAAGATGGAGTGAAGAAGGGACTGACCGGCTGGGTGGTGAGAAAGTGCAGAGAGAGCCGGCGGGGCAAGTGCGCGGAACTGATCCGGATGGAGCCGGCGTGGTCGCCACGGTTGTTGGACGGATGAAAGCAGTGCATCACAGCCTCAGCATCACCATCTTCCTCCTTTGGCTTATTCTCTTCCTGTCGAGGGCACTTCTGAGGTTGTTCTTTCGTGATTATTTTTAGCTGGAGACATCTAATGAGCAAGGGGAGGGAGGGGGGGGGGATCAGTCGGGACAGAAACGGAGAATGGACAATCGTCGACAAATCGACCATCGATCGACCATCGTTCGACCTTTGCTCCACCGCCAGCGGTGTCCACAGTCTGCTGTCCCGTCCACCGTCTCCCACCACCATTCTCCGCGCATCCGTCAAACATCGCCTCACTTTCCGCTCACAATGCACTGTCTCCTCCCCTCGGCACAATTCTCCCTCCGCCTCCGCTACCCGATAGTTCCAAACATTGGCCAGAACATCGGCGTTACCGGTCGCAAAGTGTTCCAGCACCGGAAGGGACTCGGAGCGGGGCAAAACGGCACCATTTGGATCACGGAAGGTTATCAAAAGACGGTGGAGAGCGAAGGGAGCGGAAGAGGAGGAGTCGAGAAGCACAATCGGAACCAGGAGAGTCTTGAAAGGGATTGGGGAGGGGATAGGGTTGAGCAGAGACAGGGATGGTTGGTTGATCTACTGACCAGGTCTGGCACTGCGCCGGCGATGGCATTCAGAACGGTAATCAATGTCCGATTGGTGGCAAACATTCGGAAAAGGACGAGACGGGACATGGCCAGGTGAGGGGAAAAGTGCAGTAGGATGGAATGGCCGAGGGGCAACGGGAGGGAGGAGTACGGGAAGGAGGGAGTAGAGCGGGGCAGGAACAGGGTGCAGTTGGCGAACATCTGGGGGAGGAGGTGGGGATAGAACATAGGGTGGGGTGGATATGCCGATCAGCGACCAAATCGGCCAAACTCACTCTGATCCGTCCCCCGTCTGCCGACGCCGTCACACACTGTCTCCCCCTTCTGCTCCCCTCTATCGACACTGCTTCTTCTTCTTCTCCTCCTTCTCTGGCGGGTCTTTCCATAACAAATATCCGAGTTGGTTGTTGTCCAGTCTGGAACTGTTGTTGCTGACCATCGGTCCCATTTTGTTGTTCGTCCACCACCACAAAAAGAAGCAGGGAAGGACCATCGGAAGCAGATGATCGGCGGATTGGGACCGGGAACAACGACGATCTTTGATCTTTGAGCGGAGCGCGGGAAGAGAGCAACCCACTGGAGGAGTCCAAGCGGAAGAGCTAAAGGACGGAGCAATATCAGAGAACGAATTAGAGGAAATGGGAGGAGGAGGGTCGAACTGACCTTGGCCATGTGCGCATCCGCAATCTCGAATGTTGAAGTCCCGTCAGATGCATTCCAAATTTGGAGGATGTTTTGGCCCGGGGGCGCATCCGAACGCACAAATCCGATACCTCCAGGAGGAATGGACGGAGCTTCGTCGAGGTGATTTGATGGGGAAGGCATAATTTGGACGGAGACGAAGGCACGGGAACGGATTTGGCGGGAGGGAAAGGCGAGAAGGACGAGTTGGAGCAGTACAGAGCGAGGGGCAGAACGGAGAGAAAAGGAGGGCGGGAGAGGGGAGCAGATGGACAGCGTGGAAGGGGACTGGGCCGGGAGGCAGAAGGGCATCTAGACAAGGGAGATCGGGGTCGGATCGGATCAAGGGATCGAAGTTGGATCAGACAAGTCCAAACCGTACCTTTCCATCCTCCAAATCCGGCATCGATTTGTCGTTGTCCTCCTTCTTAGTAAGCACAATTTGAGTCCAGTTCGGAAGGACAAAGTCCAGTCGAAGCAGTTCACTGTGAATGGGCGCATTGGCGGGAAGATGGACGAAGAAGAGGCGACGGGGAAAGACGGGGACGGGCGGGACGCGGGAGAGGAAGTGCACCCGGACGAGACACCTTCGGGAAGGGAGAAGAAATACGGTAGAATATGGTAGTGATCAGGGGTACGGTAGATTAACATACGGGATCAAATGTGATCAGGGGAAAGATGGGCCTTATAACGAACGCCCTTACTTCCCGACTAACCTCTCCACCACCTCCGCCATCCCCACATCTCCATCGTTGCCATCTTCTTCGTCTTCGTCCCACGTACTGCTCCAACTTGTTGTTCTCCTTTTGATCAGTGCCACCACAATCGTTGCCTCTGTCTGATCTCCAATCCTCCGACTGTCCCTTATGCTCAGTTCCCCATTCTCTCCGTCAATTTCGAACACTTTTGCGGCATTTACATCGATCACGAAGTGAGGCGAAACAAACGAATTGGTGGGGAGACGAAGACGGACACGGCCGACAATGGTGCCATTGGGGGAGAGGCGCGAAACGGCGAAGTGCCAAAGGGGACGGAGGAAGACTGGACGGGAGGAGGAGGACGAGGAGAGGGACGAGAAGAACATGAGGACGAATCTGAGGGGGATGATGATGAGGATAAGGGTGGATGGGAAGAAGGAGGAGGAGGGCGGAAGGAAGATGAGGACTTATCTGAGGGGAGAGGAGGATGATGAAGAGGATAAGGGTGGATGGGAAGAAGGAGGAGGAGGGCGGAAGGAAGATGAGGACGTATCGGAGGGGGTTGGGAGGATGTTCAAATGGATTGGACATTTGACTTGGGGAAGGGACAGTTCGTCCGGAACTGTTGCTGCTCATCACCCACCTGGTGCTGATCTCCGCCGCGACTGTCCCGTTGTTTCGCCTGTCGATGGCCCTTATCCTCGTCAGTCTGTCCACCTTCTCCCCTCCCCCACACCCTCCTCCGTTGTTCGCCCTGATCTTTCCACTTTCTCTGTCCACCCAAATCCTTCCTCTCCCTCTTCCCTTATCTTCTTCGTCCTCTTCATTTTCCATCTCAAAATGCCACTTCCCCCTCCTTCCTCCTCTTCTTTCTGTTACTCCTTCAACTTCTTCTTCTTTCACAATGACCCTCCCCAGATCGATGACTAAAGATGAGTTTGCTGGGTTGCGATGTCGGATGAGGATGGTTTGGACAGGCTCGGGGGAGAGAAGTGTGGTGGAAGATGAAGGTTGGACGGAGAGGCGGATGGGATGCGGAAGAGAGGGTGTAGAAGTAGAAGAGAAGAAGGGCGAGGCGGAACTGAACGAGTTTGTGGTGATGTTCCAGTGGAGACGAATACGTGCCCGACTTTGCCGGGACGGAACACCGTTGTCGGCACAGAACACCGAAAACTAAAACATTGGAGAGGATGTTGTTGTCGACCAAACAGAACTTCTTCCCGACTCACCTCCTCAGTTTGTCCCACTCTTCCCACCAACATGCGCCTCAGTCTCCGGTCCGTCCACAGCTCCGTCCCCTCCGCCCACACCCATCCGCCCCCTTCGCCTCCTTCTTCCCCCGTCCAGCAGTTCACTTCCGCGTTCCGTCCCGCGTCCGCATCCCGAACTTCAATGTACCCCACCCTCGCCATATCTTCTCCATCTTGCTCTTCGTTCTGTCCCATCCAATACTCCGTCATTTTCTCCGCCATTTCGGGCGCGTTGTCGTTGTTGTCCAGCACGTGCACAGTCAATGTGCTGCTCGCTCGCCACTCCCCGTCCTGCACACTGACACCCACGCGGTACTCGTCCACCTGCGCGAATGATCCATGTACTGCTTGGACCAGTTTCATTCATCTTCCTCTACAGTATTCATCTTCCACAGTATTTCTAGGTGTCACTACTTTTCCGTCTGTCCCCCTGGCCATCCCTCCTCAATTGCCGCTTTATCCCCTCCCGCTTTACCTTTTCTCGGTCCAACCTGCCCTTCAACATCAATTCCCCGCTCCACTTGTCGATGCTGAACATCTCCGTCCCGTTGTCCCTCTTTTCGTCCAGAGAGTACCAATTGCGCGAATGTTCTGCCGAGTCGGCATCTTCGCTGTGCACATGGAACAGCACCGAGCCGGGCGGAGTGTTCTCCGGGAGAGACTTAACGGGACAAAGTCAGGGCATTGAACATAAACATGGGAATTGGACTGACCAGACTGAGAATGTGTTCGAACCGAGGCGGATTGTCGTTGGTGTCCAACACCGTTATCTGAACAACAACACCAACTCCATCCTGAACTTTGCTGTCCAACTCCAGCCCCGACTTACCTCCATCTCACACGGATGTCCCGTCCGTCCTCCTTCCCCTCCCACTTTGGCCCATATCCTCCTCCGAATGCGTTCCCCGTCCCGTTCTCTGTCCAACATCCCGACCAACTGCACTGTCCCAGTGCGTGAATCCAACCGCAACACTTCCTCCTCCGATAAACTGTTGTTCAGCGCCACTTTGAGTTGATCCATCTCGAACTCGACCATCTCTTCTCCTCCTCCTCCATCTTTCTCAATACCAACCCGCGCAATTGGCTCTTCCGCAATCTTGTTGTTTTCGGTGATTTTAAGGGCAAGGAAGGGAGTGCGAAGGGAAGAACCATTGGAGATGGAGAGAAAGACACAGTCGGACGGAGGGAAAGGGGTGAAGGAAGGGGAGGGAAAGAGGCGGAGGGGCAAGAAGGTCGAGTAGGGACCGAACGGACTGGAGACGACGATGTGGAGGAGCAGGGGCGAAGCAGGAGAAGGACGGAAGAGATGGCGGGGCAGGGGAAGAAGCCTGGAAGAGGGGACGGGGCAGGGGAGGATGAGCTGGCGAACAACGGCAGACCGACCAGAACAGTTCTCCGGAGAAGGGGTCCATGCGGAACACTCCGTTCGGATCTCCCGACGCGATGGCGTACAGCAACATCAGTCTCCGTCCCCGTCCGTCGTCCGCTTTGGATTCATTGCCGGCGATGGGCAAATGAGCGGAGAAGCGGGCCAACACGGCGCGAGGATCAGGGCGAGGGGGCAAGCGGACTTCGCGGACGCATTTCTATGAAATTGGACCATTTTCAGAAACAAAAGATGAAATTGGAACATAAACCTCGTCAAAAAAGGGAAAATAGACCGAGGATGCGCTATACAGTCGCAACGCCACCCTCGTAATGTTGTTGTGCTTCTGTTGTACTGCTCCAACTCCAACCAGTAAAGAGAAGAAATCCGGCGTTGAACTGCTAGTTGTAGTGTTTCTCCGCCACTTCCCCGCTCTGTTGTTGTTGTTCATTTCCAGTGTCCCGCTCTCTGCGTCCAACTTGAACTGATCAGCATGTTCCCCCGCCAACCACAGTCGCACCCTTCCGGCCCCCGCGTCCCGGTCAAAGGCATCCAGCACGTGCACAATGTCCCCTTCCGAGCCAATGTTTTCTATTTTTACCAATTGGTTTAATCAACTGAACCTGGTTTGGCCGACTCCGGGATAAACACGTCCACCAAGCCGGCTGCCGGACGAATTTCGGGCGAACTTTCGTCAATGTCTTTGACCCTAATCCGGAGGAGAGAGTCGGCCGGGGGAAGGGAGTGCCACTCATCGAGCGAATCGAACGCCGAGACGCGCACACTCCACAGGGAACACCTGATCGGGAGGGACAAATGGGCAAGGAACAAAACAACACAACCCGAAAATGCCATGTTCAACTCCAGCTCCAATTCGAGCAGATCCCGGGAGAAGAACATGGCGATCCGGACAATGTTCTTCCGGAGTTGGTTCACCACCGACCCACCTCTCGGCGTCCAACACTGTCCGCGCACTGACAATTCCTTCCGTCGGATCCACCGTGAACTGTCTTCCCCTTCCGCCACGTGTCTCTTCCGCCCTTTCGTCTTCGTCTTCGCATCGTTCTTCCGCCACTCTGTACCTTATCAGTCGTTCTCCTCGCCCCCGTTGTTGTCCTTCCTTTTCGTTGATTGTTTCCATTCGCAATAATTGCGCGGGCATCGCATTTTCGAGAACATCGATGGATTGGACGGGCGGAGAAAGTACGAACGGAGAGAAGAGGGGTGGATGGAGACGAATGAATAGGTCGAGAATGAGGGAGGTGGACGGAGAAGAGGAACAGGAGGAGCAGGAGATGAACACCGGAAGGAGCAGGAGATGAAGATGGGGAGGGGGAAGACGGACCAGGGAGAGCAGACCGGAGCGGGGATCCAAGGAGAAGAAGGCGGAAGAAGAGTGGTGTGGCAGGAGGGAGAAGGTGGCGGAGAAGGAGGGGTACTGCTTGGAGTTGACGGGCTGAAAGTGTTGAAGTTTAGTAGGGGAGAAATGGGCGATCAACTAACCTGGAGGAGTTGGGAAATGCGATGAAAGGGAAAGGGCAACAGAAGGCGGGGGCTGGGGACCAGATGGAGAAGGCGGGAGAAGCGGGGCGGAGGAGCGGACGGAGGGGAGGATGAGGGCAGGACGCGGATGGTGAGCGAACTGAACGGACGGGCGGGAAAGATTGGACTGCTTGAACATGTTGAAAGGGCGAGGACTGACATGGCGGATGGGGGCCACTTGGCGGAGAAGGCGCTCAGCAACACGTTTAGCGACAGCACATCATCCGCCTTGAGGGAGTCGTCCAACGGGCGCGAAAGGGACAACACGCCGGACAGAGTGCCAATGTGGAACTGGGCCGGGGGAACAACACCATCCTGGTGGACAAGAGAGAACAGCGCCAGTGCGTTGGACCCCTTCAGAAGACAAACAGAACTTGTTGGTCATGTTGGGATCAACATCAACCCTGAACCCGTTCTGCCAACCTCGTCCGGATCCTTGTAGTGTATCCGACCAAGCACCTTGCCCTTTGGCGCTCCCTGTTCCACCGTCAGCTCCAGCTGGTTCTGTTCCGGCTCGGGCCTGTTGTCGTCCTGGTCCAGCAGTCTGACCTTAACTTGGGCCCGGGTACGTATCGGGGGAGTGCCCAAATCAAAGGCTTCGACGGTGAATTCGGTGCCGGTCAGCTGTTCACGGTCCATTGGGTTGTTTATCTGAACTCGACATCCTCACTGTTAATCTGGTCTGACCTTATTTTCTACTTCCCCGTTCCCCTTCATACCGACAAATATCCCAACACCGGGTCCACTGCCACCCAATGTCCCGCATCGTCGTCCTGATCCTGCTCCGGCACCATTCTGTACCGCACCGTCCCGTTCTCGCCCATGTCTCGGTCGGTGGCGGTGAGAATACCGAACACTGTGCCACGGGGCATGTTCTCCTCGACAAAAAAGTCCAAAATGGGGGACGGGAAACGGGGCGCACAATCGTTGGCATCCGCCACCGAAATGTTGAGCATCAGCGTGGAGACGAACACTAAACATGGCCAACCATTGTTTTATTGAACTGTTTGAACTTCTCGCCCACTTCTCTGAGGTGGTCTTCCGTTCATCAATCGAATATGCACCCGGTGTTCCGCCCGGTGCTCCCTGTCCAGTCTGCCCGCCACCCGCACCCATCCCTCCGCGTCCACAACAAACATGTCCTCTGCCTCCGTCCAGAAAGGGTCTACCATCGCGCTGATCAGATCACCTAAATTACGTTTATCTGATCATATTCCCCGATCCGGCTTTGGGTCCGACTTGTCCTGTCCGCGTCCGTCCAGCCCAAATGTACAACCCGCGTCCCAATTGGTGCATTTTCCTGGACAACGATCCGTTCCGAAAACAGTCCGTCGCGCGCCCGCGTAATATGTTCATTTTGGTCGTCCCCAACCAGCACATCCACGCGACGACGACGGAAGCGGAGGAAGGACGAATTGTCACCAGAATGAACAGAACCATCCACACAATCCAATGATCGGTTTTGCCGAGTTTGGACATGGAACACAAACAACGGAGTGTGTTCCGTTCGGATTGGGCCTAATCAGATTGATCATCATCTCCTGCCCGTCATGTGTTTCCTTTTCAACTCACCGACCACCCTCAGCAAGTTGTCCTCCTCCCCATACCCAAACGGCATTCCTTCGGCTCCGATCAGTTCCAATTTTCCATCGGCCGAACCACCCAATTGGCCCACAATGTGCCCGATTGGCGCTGATTTGGGCACCCAAAACAGAAGGGCATCAACATCATCATCATCATCATCAGGTTGATCATCTTCGTCGTCATGCTGATCAGTGAACAGCTTGAAGACATTCTTTGCCTGGGAAATGGATGTTTTAACTGTCAATCTTTTACATAGTTCCGAACTCACCCGGTCCTGTCCATCTTCGTCCTGTTTATCTCCAACTTCGTTCTGTTCCGCCCAGTTCAGCTCCACCCTCCTCTTGCCCCGTGCCCCGGTCCATTGTTCTTCCACCACCACATCAAAGAACACATTGGCATGATTCGTCGTCGTTTTGCGCAACAAACTCAGTTGGCCAGTCAAAGGGCACAAATGGACGACGAAGGAAGAAGCGGACGAAGAGGAGGAGGAGGAGGAGGAAGAAGAGGAGGAGGAGGCGGCGGATGATGAAGAGGAGGAGGAGGCGGAGGAGGATGATGAAGAGGAGGAGGAGGCGGATGATGAAGAGGAGGAGGAGGAGGCGGATGATGAAGAGGAGGAGGAGGAGGCGGATGATGAAGATGAGTGTTGGAGATGGAAGCGGGGAGCAAAGTGCGGGGCAGTGGCGAGAACGAAGGGACGGAGTTGGGGATGGAAGTGGGCGTGGAGACGGGCGAAGGGAAGGCCGGGCGGAAAGTGGGGCGGAAGACGGAGGGAGAGGGAGGGGACGGGTGAGAAAGGGGAAGAAGATGAGGATAGAGATGGAGCAGGGGCGGAAGAACTGCTTGAAGTTGTCGGGATGATGGAAATCTGAGGAGCAAAGGAGGGTTTTCAAAGATCGGCATTTTAGCTGTTTGTTCGGTATGTACCTGAATGTGGAGCAGATGGTCGGCGAAGGGAGGGACGAGGCGGATACGGATGGAGGAAGGAGAAGGTGGCGAGGAAGGTGATGTTGTTGAGGAAGGGAAGGGGCGGAGGAGGAAGGAGGGACGGAGGAGAGGAGCAGAGGCGGGATGGGCAGGACGGAGCAGGAACAGACGGACACCGTCGCGCAGCTGAAAAATGGGCAAAATATGCAAATTTATTTATTGTTGTTTTGCCCAAACAACTCGTTCGGGCACCGTTCTGTCCGTTTTCCAATATTCACCACCCCTTCCTCCCCACCTCGATCCATCCATCGATCCGCCTTCCCCACAAATTATCCCAATTTATCCCCTCCTGCACATTCACTTTCTCCTCCTCTCCTCGGTTCCTTCCTCTTCCCTTTCGGGTCACATCCATCTCCCCCTCCTTCCCCAAATCCACCCAACCGTTAACCTGCAAGTATCTTCTACTTCCTTCTCCTCCCCCCTCTCTCAATCCAATTCGTTCCTCCGATCCGCTTCATCTCTCCCTTCCTTCTCCGCTTTTCCTTCCCGTCTCACTCCCCCTCCCCCACCACACTACTTTCATCTCCATCCCACCATCCCCATCCCATCCAATCCCCCCAACGTCCGTTCACCCACCCAATCTGACCCCACAGATTCCCCTCTCCCCAACATGCCCCTTCTTGCCCCTCTGCCCCTCCCTCTTCCCCTCCTTCTCTTTCTTTTGCTCATTTCTTTCCCAACAAATGTTTCTTCGCAAGAGAGTGCCGCCGATGTTGCGGTGCCGTCCTCGGATGGCGCAGATGGGACACCAACGCGGGACTTGCGCCGTGCGCCTCAAAAGGCGGACGAAGTTTGGATTGGATGAGGGGGATCAGAGGAGGGGAAGATCGTGGAGATGGACATGACATTCAATTGTTGGTCTTAAGCCCAAGTGCGGGACGGCCGAGTTGAGCTACCAGCCGTGCACCAGCAAGTCGGTGGCCAACAAACTGTTCCTGGCCTGCTGTGAACAGTTTGTGCCACCCGAGTGCCACTTCCTGTGCCAGTATGAGACGGAGCAGGAGGCGGCCAAGAAGCTGGTGAATGGCGAGATTTGATCTGCCAACTGATCAGCTGATCGTGTCGTGTCCTTAAGTTGCTCCGGGCTGTCCAGTCCAGCTGTGGTCTGAAGCACTTGTCCGGCGTGCTGTACTGTGCCTCCCAGAATCGCGACAATCGCCAGTGCTGCCAGGATCTGGATCTGAACTCGCCCCAATTGATGGCAATTTCAGAAACTGAACAACTTTGGGGGCTGAACACCAATGGTGACAATCCCTTCCCCAAACAGGTGGGCAGTCGCTGTCTGCGAATGTGCGACCCGGCGGGCACCCAGCTGAGCCGACTGACCAAGGAGGACGCCACGTGTCTGTACAACTGGAACGTGCTGATGTACTGTCACCACTCGGGTACGGTAGAATACAGTAGCCCATTGTAGAGTAGAATTATATTAGATTAGAAGTACAGTAGCACATGCAAATGGTCTAAAGACGAGCCAATTTCAGGGATCCGGGAGATGTGATTTGTGGAGCGGAGGAGGAGGAGGACAGAATAGAACCGGACGGATGGATGATCACTGATCACTGACGACAGATCGGAACAGACTCAGATTGGACCCGAACTTGCCCATTGGAGCCACTGCCCACCAAACAAATGAATTTGTCTTTTTTGTTGTTGAATTTGTCTTTATTTTTGCCCCACCCACCTCGAACTGCTCCCCACTGCCCATCGAGTCCCTCATCCGCATTGTCCTGTTCCCCTTCTGCTGCTGCTGTTCCTGACCCTGCTCGGCCTTGTCGTTGTTCAGCTCCAACAGTGCCTCTGCCTTCCGCACCCTTTCCCATGCATCCCGATGGGCTATCTCCCTGCGGACCACCACCTCGTCTTGTTGCTCCCCCACTTCCTCCATCTCCTCATGTCCCCCTTCCAATTCGATCTTTGCTCCGCACTCCACCCCAACTGTTGTTCCTGTCCCTCCTCCGCCTTCGCTGATCCGATATCGAACATCCACCACCATCCCCCTCTGTCTTTGGTCACTGGTTAGCCGGGTCCTGGTCCTGATCAGTCCACTCCCTTCCTCCACCATCACCAACTCAACGTGACTTTGGAGTCGAAATCGCCACAGGCGACGATTCCCTCCTTGGTTATGGTCCAAAGTGCCAAGAACAGTGCCCGGTGCGAAGATGGACAACCATCGGAACAGTTTCGGCGGATTCGGACACTCCGGGGGCAAAGGGACAGTCGGCAACCCCTAAAGAGAGGGATGGGATGTGATAACATTAGAATTTGAAATGATAATATATCAACTTTCGGGAGTACATGTCCTTTTCAAAACATTGACCAACCTGAAGGTACACTCGGATGCGAAGTGTCCTTTTTGTTCCGGCCTGGTGTTGATCATCTCCGTCCCCGTGGTCCTGCTCCGTCTCGCGCACCTCCACCTCCCTCTCCCAGCTGTTGTCCATTTTCGCCCTTCCCTTTCCCTCCGCTTCTGCCAACCATCGAATCTCTCCGCTCGGGAACAATGCCATTGAAGTTGAGTTGTTGTTGATGAACCAGTCTTCGTCATCAAGTTCGTCTCGTCCGATCACAGCGAATTTGAGAAGAGACTTTGATCGGTTGGAGAAGCCAAGGGATTGGCGCAAATCGACGAGAACATCGCCGGGGCGGCGGAGAGAGTCGTGGGGGACGACGAAAGTGAGGGCGGGGGGAAGGCGGAGCAGTGACTGAACGGGAGGGTGTTGCCCATGTCCTGCTGACCCCCTGCAAATACCTCTGGGCTGCTCCTGCCCCGCTCCACGCGCATTCTGATCATTTGTTCCGCCTCCTCCCCTCCGCCGCTTGCCTTCACCCGCACTTCCTTCGTCTCCTCCTCTTCCGGCCCCTTTTCTCCTCCTCCTCCGTCTTCTTCGTTTTCGTCTCTTGCCAACCACATCAGTCCACTGTCCGCATCAATGTCCACCAATCCCTTCGGCACTCCCTCCACCCCAAATCTGATCCGCTTCTTCTCCCTTTCGCCACACTCTTCTCCGTCACTTTCAGTTCCCTTCCGAAACTGAGCTCGGAATCGGTACAGAAGTGTGCCAATTGGAGTGTCGGGCAATGCAACGACAATGGGATCGATGGGAAGGGACGGGGCGGAGAAGGACAGACGGCAGGCGGAAGGAGAAGGGGGTGGTAGACCATGCACAACAGCCCATCCATCCGGACCAAGGTCGACCAGTACATGGACGGGACGGTGAGAAGGTGGGGAAGGAGATGGAGATGGAGAGGGAGAAGGGCACAGTCGGTTGGAGTTGGTGATGGTCCATCCCAGGACTGTGTTGTTCCCGTCGAGAATGGTCATATTGGTCATCTGCTGACAATTATGATCAACAAAGGGGACTTTTCTAATAAGACGAATACCCTCGTACTGCTCCCCGCCGATGTGCTGTCCATGTCCAATGCCTTCAGAATGTCTGTCCCCTCCAAACATTGTCCAATGCCTTCTGGCAAAGTGAAGGTACTACCTTCGGATGGCACTTTGACCCAATCGGAGACAATGCGCAAGTGAACGTAGAGGGGCGAAGGGGAAGAGTGGTTGGCACGGTCAGTGACACCGAGGCGGAGCTGTAACAGAAAGAAACGGAGATGGGACAGTTTGGGGGCCGAGCCAAACTCAATGAGTTGCAAAAAAGTGAAAATATGGGTTTTGGAATAAAAAGCTTTTTTGCGCAACATGTTGCGCAACTGTCGGACAGTATTGGGCAACATTTGAGTTGTTGAACAACATGTTGCGCAACATAAGTTCATTTGATAATATTACGCTATAAAGTGTACTTTTGACCCTCTTTCCCCCCTCCCCCGACCAACCACAAATTGGTCCCCCTCTCGTGCCCCGCTTTCGGCCGGCGACTTGGCCACCCTCAGTTGGCCACTCGTCTCCTCCAGTTCCAGCATCCCCGGTGGCGCTGTCCCCCCATCCAAAATGGCATATCTTAGCCCCAACAGTTGGTCCTCCAGGTCCGGGTCATCGGCACGGACGGAAAGCAATTGGGGAGAAGAAGAGGGAGGATGGGAGAGACGAAGCGAGAGGAAGAGGGCGCCGGGGGAGCGGAAGCGGGGCAACTCATCGTTGACATCCTGAAAAGGGGTGGATGGATATATAATGAGATCAGTTCAACTCACCTCCACAAACACTTCTAAAAGTGCCTCGGCGTGTCGGGGCGGTGTTCCGGCGTCCTGTACGCGCATCCACACCCGGTGCCAGTCGGCGTGTTCAAAGTCCAACGGACGGCGCAGTGAGACATTGCCGCGGAAGGGATCAATGGCGAAAAGAGAAGCGGAGGAGAAGGAGGAACCGAAGGGACGGAGGGAGAAGGAAAGCCGCGCATTGAGACCGGAGTCGAGGTCGAGGGCATTCAGAGTCAGAAGGGACTGGCCTAGGGGATGGTCTTCGGGGAGGCGAAGGGTGAACACGCACGGAGGACGAGCGGGAGATGGAGGACAGTTGGCCAGCGAGGGCGAGTGGTCGTTCACGTCGAATAGCTTTGGGGGATGACATGGTCACCTTCAATCTTCCGATCTTCCATTCCCCTTGACTCACCTCCAGACGCACCTCTGCCCATCCGATTGGCATGGAAAAAGGAATGCCATCAAGTTGCCTGACCAGCTCTACCGTCACATTCATCCGCCTCACCGTCTCTCCCGGCGCCAGCGAAGGAAAGCGGTGCCGAAGCCGGAGAAGTCCGGCAACGGGGTGGACTTGCAGGAGATGGTCCCATTGGGCGGGATTGGCGAGTCGAAACAGAACACGCCCGGCGGGGAAAAACGACGCGGGAGAAATGATGTTGATGCGGGCGAGAAGAGACCCGGCGGGAAGGTCCTCCGGAACGTGGACAGTTTGAAATGCCGGAAAAGGGACCGGCAAAGAGTCGTTGGAGGGGCGGACGAACACCTAGCGAAGTGATCAAAGTTCAAAGAACACGCCAAAATGCAAAGTTCAACAAGTTCAAGCTGTTCATTATCGTCCCCCTCCCGCTCACCTGTACCCTCTCTCTGCCCTCCACTCCTCCGTCCGCCCCTCTCGCCACGATGTCCACTGTCCACCTGTCCCTTCCATTCTTCTTGTCCCTCGCCGTCCCTCTCAATGTCCCGTTCAGTCTGATCAGTGCCAGTCCCCTCCTGATCCTCTCCATCCTGAACATCCCTTCCTCCTGCTCCATCCCCAACTCCGTCCCTTCCGTTCCGTTTTCCAGCGTCACCACCGACAGCACTGTCCCATTGGGAGAGTCTGCCCCCAGCAGAACATATGGCTGATCCGAGGGCAAATTCCTGGGCAAAAAGAAAGGTAAAAAGGACAATTAAATATCCATTACTTGATCCGGATGCCGTTCGTTGTCCAGTTGTTCCCCTCCGTGCTCGACCCCATCCCTCCTCCGTCCTGACCAACAATGTTCACGAAGACGGTACTTTTGGCAGACAATGGCGGGTTGCCCCGATCGGTTGCCTCCACCACAAAAGTGCACCTGCGCGACTGGCTGTCCCCGGGACATGTCCTCTGAACCAATCATCCCAACTAGTTTGACCTTTGACCAGTCCATCCTTATCCCCTTACCTGGCCTCGCCAGCTCAGTTCCCCACTGTCCTGCTCCACCCCCAGTCCGTGTCCTGTTTCTGCTCCTCCGGTCATGCTGTACCTCACCAGTCCGTTCTGTCCCTCGTCCGCGTCCCTGGCCCTCACTTTGCCCAGTTTCTCCTCCCCATCCTTTCTCCACAATGTCACGTTGTACTGCGACTGTTCAAATTGTGGTGCGTTGTCGTTCGCGTCCCTCACCCGGATGCTCAGTCCGACTGTCCTTTCCCTGCGCGGTGTCCCTCCGTCCCACACCCGCACTTGTCCCTGCAGTTGACCTTGTCGTTCTCGGTCCACTTGTCCGACCAGTTCCAGCACCAACTCCTCCCCGGGCCCCTTTTCCGCCCGAAATACACTTTCGACTCCGATCAGTTCATAGCCTCCAATTGTGCCATTCTCGCCAGCATCCGGGTCCCGGGCGCGGCCCAACAAGAAACGACTTCCGGAAGGGGCAGACTCCAGCAGAGACAGACTCTAAACAGATTTGAGTTTATAATACAAATTGGGGAAAGGGAGGGAGAAGAAGGAGGAGACCAGACTGACCAGGTGGTCAGTGCCGAAACTGGGCGCATTGTCGTTGATGTCAGCGACTTCCACAGTCACCCGCAACAGGTGGAGGGAAGAGCCGTTTCCGGTGCCGGAGGCCAAATTCAGCTTCAAACTGAACGAGTCCGAGGGAAGGGATTCGCGGTCAATACGGCGGAGGGTGGACAAAATGTTGGAAGAGATGTTGAAGAAGGAGATGAGGGGGGAGGAAGAGGAGGAAGAGGGGAAGAGGTGCCATGGGGAGAAGCCGACCGGGGCCGGGGGAAGACGAGCGACGAAGGAGCCGGATGGGAGTTCTGGGAGGGAGAAGGGGAATTTAGTAGGGATTATAATGGAAGGGATGGGGAGGGACACCTTCGGGGAGAAGGGCGTGCAGGGACTGCTCGGAGTAGAACTGTGCGGGGTGAAGGTGTCGAGGTAGGAGAAGCAGAAGCAGGACGACGTGGAGGAGGACGGAGAAGGGCGGGGAGGACATCTTGATTGTGGAGGAAAAGGTGGAATGGTGGACGAGGAGGGACCCGTTGTTTTGTCGAAGGATTGGAAGAATAGGCAGTGATGGGCTGAAATGGAAGTTTGGATGTGTTTTGGGGGTTGGGGAGAAGGTCGGTGGGGGGGGGCAAAAGGAGGGGGCAAACACTTTGCAAGTCAGCAAAACACAGTTCTGATTTGGGACGGAGATTAGAGGGGAGGGCGAAGAATGTGGGGGGAAAGGGCAGAAGGGAAGAGGGAAGAGAGGTTTGAAGAGATGCGCCAGTCGATGGATTGGAGAGGGCGAAGGGTTGAGAGAAGGAGAAGTTAAGGGGAGAATGGGAAGAGAAGAGAGTGGTCATGGCCAAAATTGACCGAACGGCAAACACAACAGCGAATGGGAAAGAGGAGGCGTGAAGGATTGGGCAGGGATTAGGGAGAAGGGGAGTGACCTTTTCGGGTGGTGAGAGGGGTCATCTGCTGTTCGGGACACAACCAACCCCTTTCTCCTCCCCTTTTTCCCTTCCCCCTCTCTCCGCTCTCTCTTGGCCTCTCTTTTCCGGTCCACCTGTTGTTGTTGTTGTTGTTGTTGTTTTGGCCAATGTCCACTACCAATCCACCCTTTCTCTGCCACTCCGCGCTTTTTGGCGTGTACTTCACTGATACAAAGAATAGATTTGCAGGCGAAGTTTTTTTGAAGCTTTTTCTCACGCCGATTTTTGGGAATGAAAAATGGAATAAGGAGAGAAAAAGACAATCGAATGTTAATGAGAAAAGAAAAAGATT
>JAQIYK010000108.1:0-20706 GCA_034700465.1 Rotylenchus robustus
CCAGACTACCGTATACCTCTAATTTTTCCTTCCTCTCAGTGATTTTGCTCCAACCACAAAATATTTTTAGGTTTTTAAAAACAAAAAAGAAAATTATGGAAAAATCGGGCTAAATTATTTGTAATAATTAAAATTATTTTAAAAATTCTTCCAAGGAAATAATGCCAAAAATTAAATAAATTAAATTTTAAAATTAAATTAATTAATTATATTTATTTTTACTAAAATTAATTTTTACATTTCGCCAAAGGACATCACGCAATTTTGAAACTGAAAACCAACCACTTTTTGGCAAAAATATTTTTTCAAAAATTTTACGAAATTTGAGCCCTATCAATTTTCTTGGCCACAATTTATGGGCCAAATATTCAAATATTTTTTGGGGGGCCTTTACAACCACCGGCGGAAGGAACCATTACGTGCCAATCTTTTTTTCCCATTTTTGGTATTTGGCCATTTGTACTTTTTTTTGAGCGCCAATTTCAAATTGGTCCTTCCGGTTCCCCCTCTCCCCCTCCAATTTTTGAGCTCTCAAAATTGGGCCAATTAAAGGAAGTAAATGTACCAAGAAAGTATTGCAATTTTGAAAGGGAAAATAATTGGAAAAATTGCAAAAAAAAGAAAAGAAAAAAGCTAAGAAATTGTGCCAAAAATGGATTAAAATTGAAAAATGAAATAAAAAATAAAAATTAAATAAAAATAGGATAAAATTAGCAAAAAAATTAAAATAAAATTATACGAATAATAACTAAAAATCTAACCTCAAATAATTAAATTTATGGGAAAATTTCATAATAAATATTGTAAATAAATGGTGAATAGTGAATACTGTAATTAAACAATTACAAATACCGTATTTCACAAGTTAAATAAATTACTAAATACCGTATTTAAAAAAGTACAAAATACCGTAGTTAAATAAATGATAACTACCGTAGTTAAACAAATTAAAATACAGTAGTTCAATAAATTATAAGCTGTTTTTTCATTAGCATCTAGGGTGGACGAGTGGGGCATAGTGTAATTTAAGAAAATACAGTAACTTGTGGAATTTTTAAAAATTGAAAATATTTTGCTTTATTTTTTTGCCGAGAAAAATTAGAAAATTTAAAGCAAAATTTCTCAAAAAAAATTATAAAAATTTATAACCTCTAAAAATTATTAGCTTAAGTTTTTGGATATTTTTTTTGTAAAATCCGTAAATATATATTTTTTGAAATTTTAGTGGACTTCGATGAATTTGTTCCTGACAAATTTGGCGCTATCCGACCTGCTAGTTCTGGTGGGATTTTTAAAGAAAAATTTGTTGAAAAATATTTAAAAATTTTCTGAAATTTTCAGGTCTTTTGCCTTCCTCCGACTGTGATCAATGACATTACGGTACAAAATAAAAATTAATAAAAAAATAAAAATTAATTATTTTTTGTAGAAAACCTTTTGGCTGTCCGCCGAGTTCTGCAAAGCCATGTTGTTTATCCAGGCAAACATTTACGAAAAAAACACAAAATAAATATTTTTGTCCCAAAAACTATAAAATTTTCAAAAATTTCTAGGCCCAGATCCTTTAAAAAATAAAAATCAATTTGTAAATTTTCCGAAAATTATTTTGAATTATCGGAAAAACTTATTTTTTTTGCAGAACACTTCCGTGTACGTGTCCGTGCTCACTTTGGTGGCAATTTCGGCGGAGCGCTGGAAAGCCATCTCCAACCCGTTGTCCCGGGCCATGCCCTTCCGGCGCACGTGTCAGGTACGGGCCCAAAAACATTAATTCAAAAAGTACGGTAACTATAAAAAGAGGGTAGCCACCAAGTTACGGTAATCAATACGGACAGATAACTACAAAGGTTACTGTAACCGACGAAGTCACGATAACAACCCCAAAATTACGGTAACCACCAAAATATAGTAACCAGTAATGTTACGGTATCTCTAAAATTACGGTAATCACTAAAGTTGGCCAATTAAAACCACCACCAAATTACATTAGCCACAGGCACCAAAGTACGGTAAACAATAAAGTTACAGTAACCCATAAAAATATTTTTTTGCGATTTCAAATTTCAAAATTCAAACGCCCGTTTTTGTGACAGTTTGTTTTGCTGATTTGGACAATTGCCGGCCTACTGTCTCTGCCTGAACCGATCACACTGCGCATTTATGCGGCTGAGTATGCCCGCAACGTGACCACACAGGTACAATATACTGTATCTGGTTACTGTATACAAAAGTTACGGTAACCCTAAAATGCAAAATTCGCCTTTAAATTTCGTTCTTAATTTCTATCAAATTTTATACAATGTATTTTGGAGTTTGCTTCTATATTCAAAATGTAAATTATTCCTAAATACCGTAACTCTATTACTGCAATATTCCGAACCCCGAATACGGTAGAGTCACTTAATAGCCCCTCTTAAACCTACTGTATACAATTACAGTAAACTGTATTTTTAATTTAAGCCTACTGTATATTCCCTATTTTACAGTACACTGTATTTTTAATCATTTAGTGGGGCACTCGCTGCAAGGAGAGCTGGTCCCCGGAGTTCCAGCAAAAATACCAGGTCTGAGATATACTGTATTTTGGTACTTTGTTCACTGTATTTTGAACTTTGTACTTTGCACTTTGCAGTTGGTCCAAACCTTCGGGCTGTTCATCGCCCCGCTGCTGGTCATCTCCATGTTCTGTGTGCACATGAACATTGTGTTGCGCAGCAAGGCGCTACAGGTCAGGAAAAAAGTAAAAATTTAAAAAATAATAATTTAAAATAATTAAATTTCAAAAAATCGGTTAAAATTTGTTAATTTCAACAGAAAAAAGTCAAAAAACAAAAATTAATAAATTTTTATCCAAAAATATTTTTTAATTTTTGGTACTTAGAAAATTAATTTCCCTCTAATTTTTTGCATCAATATTTTTAATTGAAATTATATTGGAAAATTTTATATATTAAATTTTATTTAATATATTATTATTTATTGAAATTATATATATTAAAAATTTTATTAGGATTATTTTTTGAGTCATTATTTGTTGGCCATAAATGGTTAAAATTTCCATTTTGTAATTTTTCATTTTTTTTGTTTAAATTTTTTGCCCTATAAATCGATATTTTAATTATCGATTTTAACTTTTATCGATTTTTTTTAGATCGGTACACGGCACCTGCGCGACCGGCAGCGCGCGATGCGGATGCTGGTCACGGTGGTGCTGGTGTTCGCCTTCTCCTATTTGCCCGTCCATCTGCACAATATTGCAACGTGAGACACACACAAAAAATACTGTAGCCTAACTACTGTAATCGATATAGACAGATACTGTAGCCTATCTACTGTAATCGATATAGACAGATACTGTAGCCTAACTATCGTAATTGATATAGACAGATACTGTAGTCTATGCTATACCGTAATCGATATAGACAGATACTGTAGCCTATAATGCTTACCATAACCTATAGATATTGTCCAAAAGCCCATGGTATCTATCGTAATCAATAAAGCAATGCCAAATACGGTAGCCTACGGTATCTACCGTATTCGATAAAGATAACGTAATAAATACAGTATGGGTAGTTGTAGTTGAGTAGCCTCCATCGATTACCGTATTCGAAAAACGCTTCAAAAAGCTTTGCGAATATTTATGGAATGCATACAGTACTTTCGGATATACACTATTTCTGGATTACCTACGGTAATTTGCTCCAAAACTTTTTGCAGAAAGTCTGCAAGGTTGATTTGCGTGGGTTTGCACTTTGTACTTTGTACCCCAACTTTTTTCATAATTGGCAGTCGTGCGATAAATTTGGACTGCAAAATATCCATGTCATAATCCGTAATTTGACATATCGAAAAATGACAATTTTGGCATCCAAAAATGGAAATTTCGGTGCCAGTACACAAACCCACGCAAAATTTTTTTGATGCCCCAAAATTATGTAAAAATTGTAAAAATATTTTAGAAAAATTATTTCTGAAAAATTTACAAAAACAAAAAATTTGACAAAAGAAAAAAAGAAATAATAAAATTTGTCAAAAATGTGAAAATAAAAATAAAAATTTTAATTTTTGTAAGTCAAAACCATTACCAAAAAGGTGTAATATTAAATAAATTCGAATATTCGAATTTAGTTCGAATTAGTAAAAAATTAATTAAAAATTTAATTCGAATTTAGCAAAAAAATTTTTAGATAATTTATAACAATATCAACTTCAACAATATTCGCGTACAAAAATGGCAAAAATTCTTTGAAAATTTAAAAATATTTGTTTAAAAAATTATTTTCGTTTTTGTTTTAGTGCCTTCCAGCAGCCGGACCAGTGGGCGGACGACGGGTCCGAGCCGTCCCTGGTGATGATCGCGCTGCGCAAGTTCGTGCCGCGCGTCATGTCCTACTCATCCTCCGTGATCAACCCCATCACCTACAACTTCATGAGCGGTGTGTAAATCGATAAATTAATAGATAAAATCGATCGATAATAAATCGATAAATCAATCAATCAATCAAAAACACAAAAATATACGGATATTTTGCACCCAAACATCATAATTATTTTTCAATAAAAAACATGAAAAAAATATACTTTAAAATTTTGTAAGCTTATTTATTTTGATTTTTTGCTGAAAATTATTTCTAAAAATATTTTTTAATTTTTTGATAATTTTCAGAGAAATTCCGCAAGGAATTCCGGCGCGCGTGCCGCCTCGGCGACGCGAGCGGCAGCATGTCCAAAAGATCGCTGGAGAATTGGTCCACCATTGGGGGCGAGCGTGCCGCGAGCGCGTGCGGACGACCGCGAACGCCGCCAACGACTACGGTAGTGGCGCAACGCGGCGCGTCACCGCAACCGCAACGCACGCATTTGGTGCTGTCACGCCGCTGCACCGCCTCCTTCAGCAACAGCAGCAGACACTCCGCCTTTGTCTAACCGTCTAATGCCGACGCGCGCGCGCAGTGCAATACACTCTAACTGTCTGATGGACGCGCGTGCGAGATAGTATGCTGGCGTGGAGAGAGAGAGTACAGTACACGCTGAACAGTGCGCCATGTTTAAATTGGCAGAATGCCAAAAAGCATTTTGAAAATTTCGCAGAAATCAGGCCTTTATTGAGTTTTCGACAAAAAATTAAATAGACAAATTGATGATACCAAATTAAAAATGCGAAATTTTCAAAATTTTATTTTAAAATTGATGTTCTGTTTGTTTATTTCTTTATTTTCGTAACATTCCGTATGTTTATTATTTGTATTATTTTATTGGAGAATAAAATTTATTAATTTTTTTTAAATTTAAATTAAAAAATATTTGTCTTGTTCAAAAATAAATATTTAAAAGATTAGGATTTTTGAAAAATTTTGAAAAAAAAAATTTTTTAAAAATAATTTTGGGATTTTTTGAATCCGATTTTTTAATTGCATTTGTGGACGATTTTTTTAAATTTTTGTAATTTTTTTTTGAAAATTTTCGTTTTTTTTTGTATTTTGCCAACCGTTTCAAATAAATGTTTAAAAATAAATCCATATTTATTTTGGCGTTGTGTCAAAAAATATGCATACGGTGTCAAATCAAATAGTACAGTAAACCATCAAATATAATCATCAAAACACAGTATACGAAGAAGGGTGTCTATTTTCAAATATTCAAATTCAAATTTGGTGCGTTACGACGCGTGCGCCTCCGTTTTAGCGCGTCGCGAGGCGTCGCGCACGCACAGGTTCAGCGGCTGGTC
This sequence comes from Rotylenchus robustus, assembly GCA_034700465.1. Classification (NCBI taxonomy): domain Eukaryota; kingdom Metazoa; phylum Nematoda; class Chromadorea; order Rhabditida; family Hoplolaimidae; genus Rotylenchus; species Rotylenchus robustus. Next base: position 5,732 of record JAQIYK010000108.1, read on the forward strand.
GTCCTGCGGCTGCGCGTCCGCGTGCACCGGCAGCACGCGTAGGATGGGCGGTCGCTCGAGCAGTTCGCGCAGTGAAGACGCGTGCGCCGACGAGTGCGTCGACGCGTGCGGTGACGCGTACGACTGCTGCACGCAGGCGTGGTGTTGCTGTGCGCGCGCGTGTTGCAGTGCCTGGGCGTATGCGGCATGTTGCTGAGCAGGCGTAGAGGCTGCAATTACTGCGGGCGGACATTGCAGCGCGCGTCTCAAGGCGGGCAATTCTAAGAAAGGCATTTAATTTGCATATTTCTTTGGCAGTATGCCCCAAAAATCAATTTTTTACAGAATGCCAAAAAATTTATAAATTTCAAAATATTTTCAAATATCGTAGAAGTTCAAAATTTGGCAAAAAATTCTCGAACTCTTAAAAAGTTAAAATTTGGCATTATTTTTCGATTTTTACCTAGCAAATGTCAAAAATATGAATTTCAAAAAATTTCACCTTCAATTTTTTGCTGTTGTTGTTGCACCACAACCCCGTTGTTGTTGTTGTTGTTGTTGTTCGTTGCCGCAACTTTCCGTCTCTTTTGCTCTTTTGCGCCTGCACTTCCGTCGCGCGCCTTTGACGCTTCGGTTGCGGACACAGGCGGTTGCGCGCAATCTTTAAAAACAATTAAAATTTAGTCATTTATTTAAAGTAAAAATATATTTTTAAAAATAATTAAATTAAAATTAATTTTTAAAATTAAAAATATATTTTTAAAAATAATTAAATTAAAATTAGTTTTATTGTTTTAAAATATTTAATTTTAAATAATTCAAATTTTTTAATTTAAATTTTACCGCCATTTTCCTTCCGCGGCGTTGGGGCGACGACGAAAAGTTCGCTGGGCACATTCCAACAGTGCGCGGAGGACAAATATTGGCGATGTGCCAACCTAAAAAAGGTGCGAAAATTAAAATTTTTGGACATTATCGAGAGGCTTTTTGTTAGGCTTTTTGTTTTTTTTAAAATTAGGCTTTTTGTTTATTTTTAAAATTTTTAAAATTGGCAAAATGCCAACCGAAGTTGGCGCAACGCCTCCAGCATGGCGGCCAAATGCTGCCGCTCCATGGAATCGCGACGGAGCAGCGATGGACCGAACGGCAACAGCTCCGTGCCCAGTGTTGCGTGTAGGGTCTAAAAAATTTGAAAAATATAAAAAATATTGAAAATTTGACAAAGTATGACCTAAATTTTTTAAAATTTTTTTTAAGTATGGTATGAATTGCTCCCGGAAATTTCGACAGTGGAAATTTTGACATTGGAAATTTCGACAGCACGGAAATTTCGACAGTGAAATTTCCTAAGTCTTAAAAACCATATTTTTGGACCTTTTTTCATCATTTTTATAAAAACAAAATGAAAATTTTTGAAAATTTTGAAAGAAAATACAAAATGTTTTTATAAATATGTATTATTTTTTAAGAAAAAACTTTGGAAAATGTTAGAAACATTATTTTTTAATAAAAATACAATGTTCTTAAAAACTTATCCGAAAAATCCAAAATTTTTTGAATTTTTAACGGCGTTCAATTTTGGCGCTTTTTGGCGAAATGTTTAAAATTTGACCTGCCAGAGGCGGTCATGAATGCGTCGCGCAATTGCCAGCTGCAGATGCGCATGATGATCCATCGTTGCTTCCGCGGCACTACCGTAACCCGGAGTGGGCGTGGCCTGTCCCGGGGTAGGCGTGGCCAACCCGGATCCTGCCAATCCGTGCATGCCTCCGGCTGTCATTGATTGGCCGCCGGACGCGGAGCCGGCTGCGTGTTCGCCGGAAGCGCCCTCCGCGCTACACAGACACAACGCCGCGATCAGTGCCAGCTGACGCTCCGTTGGGCACAGTTCCGCCGGAGGCTGGGCCTCACTGAAAATTTTTTGAAAATTTATTTGGTTAAAAATTTAAAAAATTTACAATGAGCCTCTAATTTTTAAAATCGAAAAAATATTAAAACACAATAAACGAAAGAAACGAAAAAATTGTGAAAACTATAATGTTTCAATGTGTGGACTTGATTTCCGTATCTCTATCGTATTCTAAACGTGATGGCCTGGCTACCGTATCTCAGCATATTCTCAACGGAGTAGTATACCGTATCCGAGGTATGCCCATCATATTTTTGGGATGTCTTTGTTGTCTTATACCGTATTCCCATTGGAGTGATCTACCGTTTTGCTGACCAGGCTACCGTACCCCTACCGTACCCCTACCGTATTCTGTCTATTCGACCTACCGTATCCGATGTACAAATTCGACGATGCGCTCCCGGAGCGGGGCGGCGGCCGCGCCACCGCCCACCATCAGAGAGGCGGGCACCGCGTGCAGGTCCACAACGCTTGTCCCGTCTCCGGATTTCAGACCTGCACCTGTTGCAGGTCTTCGCAGACTGCACAAGCGCAAAACAAGGACCGGAAAGTGCGCGTCCTGAAGATGGACGGAAAAAATGAATGAATTTTTTGAAAAATAATAAAATTTGCTAAACTTTCAGCCTCGAATTTTTATTCAAAAATAGAAAAAATAAAAATTCAGGTTATAAAAATATGATTTTTTAATATCTAATCATTTAAAATTTTCGAATTTTTTACCTCATTAGATTTGTTCAAAAATTTTAAAATAAAAATAAAAATTATTTTTTCATATATTATTGCGTACATCTCTATACTGTTTCATACCGTATGCCACCGTATCCTACAATATTTAGAATCTTATCTTATTGCCTCCTATCGTATGCCAATCGCGACCAAATCCTATCACATCCTACAGCGTATCGTATCCTGTCGTACTCTACAGTATCGCGTATCGTATCCAATTGTATCCTACAGTATTCCATTGTATCGTATCCTACAGTATCCCATTGTATCGTATCCTACAGTATCCCATTGTATCGTATCCTACAGTATCCCATTGTATCGTATCCTTACGCGTATCAGACGGACGCGTTCCTCGCGCCGGAGGAGGCGGAAGCCGCGAATGGAAGCGGCGAAGCGGACCACCCAGCGGCACATATCCAGGTAGCGGCGAGCGTCCAATAGGTCCCCCTCTGCCGGACCTTCGGCGGAGGTCGAATTTTCCAAAAAATGTTCGGCGCCCAGACGCGCCCGCCATTCCGCGCCCAACTCTGCAAAGCCGTGTTCCAGCCGTTCCACGAGGCCATTCTGTAAAATTTTTAAAAAATTGCAACAAAAAAAATTCAAAAATTTTAAACATATTTTTAAAATAATTTAACCTACATTATTGTCTAATTTATAAAAAATCAAAAATTGAAAAATTTTGAAGCTTCTAAAAAGATTATAATTTATTGATTTTTAGGCCTCAAATATGATTCAAACTTTTTAATTTATGTAAAATCACAAACTTCAACTTTTCAATTGTTTACTTTAAACTTTTTGGCTAAAAATGTTTTAAATCAAGTTTAATCAGTTCCCAAACTCTATAAAATTAATAAAAAATATTTTAGACAGATTTTCAGGTCTTTGGAGCCTGAAAATATCAATTTATAAGTTAAAAAATTTTAATTTAATTTTTTACTTTTTATGACAATTAAATTTGCAACCATTTAATTTTAATCGATTTTTGAATCCAAATTTTTCTTTGAAATATTTTTGAGTTTTTAGACCAATAAAACATTAAAAATTAGTACCACCGGAGGGGGTGTAATTAGAGGGGATACAGTACCTCTTCTTCGAGCTCCGCGCCGAGTTGTTCCATCGCGGACCGGGCGCTGTCCCGGCGCAACTCCTCCCGCAACTTTTCCTTCTCCCGCTTCGGCACTCGCCCGTACCGTACACCTTAAGGATGAACATACTGTAATCTAAAGTTGGTTACTGTAAAATACCGTAAATTAGGGGGTTGGGTACTCTAAAATAGTGTAGGCTAATGTTGGGCACTCTGTAAGTTACTGTAAATCAGGGTTTATCATACTGTAATCTAGGATTAGATATTGTGAAATACGATAAACTAGGAACTGAAAACTCCTTAAGGACAAACATACTGTAAATTTTCAATAATTTCAACGTGAATTTTAGAGAATTGTACAATTTAAGGAAACCGAATTTTAAAATTTTTGTAAAAATTAAAAATTTATTTTGGTGAATTTTTAAAATTTATATTTTAACCCCGAATTTTTCCTACAATTTCCATAATCGTAAACATTAGAATCGACTGTAAAAAATACAAATACAGTATCCGATTTGACAGAAAGAAGTACAGTAGCCATATATTTCAATTAATATTATCGGACTACTATATTAGAATTAGACGGTATATTTGTTTTAAATTTTAAATTTTTTAAATTATTTTTACATATTCGAAGTGCATACTGTAGTTTTCGCTTCAAAAATTATTAATTCAAAAAATTCATTTCTTTTATTTATTTTATTTGGAAATGTATACGGTATTTTTTTCTTAAAAATTGATAATTCAAACAAATTGTTATATTTGCAATTTAATTATTATTTTTGTTGATTTTTAAAAATAATTTGTTTCCAATTTTTTGAATTTATTTTTATTTTTTTATTATTTTTTTGTCGATCCCTTCGCCCCAAAATTTATTTTTGGTACATTTCCACTTCCAATTTCCAATTATATGCGTTCCTCCTCCAATCCGATCCCCTTTTCCCCTCCCTCAAATGGCCTCGAATTTTTGAGGGCGCCGCGCGGATGGAAAAATAGAATTGGGGACGAGGACATTGTGCAGAGAAGCAGAGACAGGGCGAGAGAGTGCAGAGGCGAGGGAGGAAAAGAGAAAAACGGGGGAGAAATAGTGCGCAACATTTTGTACCGCGCAAAAGGCCAGAGAAAAAGTGCGCGCGAAAATAGTGCGTAAATATTGTACTGCATAAAAAGCGAGTGAAAAAGAGTGGATGAAATAGTGTATGAGCAAGAGATGCAGAGAAAAATGAGAAATAGTGTACATTCTCTTATTTTTGTGCTTATCGAGAGAAGCAGAGATGTGGCGAGAGAATGCAAAGGCGAGAGCGAAAAAGAAGAAAGCGAAATAGCGGTATTTCCCGAGATTTTTGGGATGTGCAAGAGAAAAAAGTGAAAAGAAATAGTGTGCAAGCTAGAGAAGGCAGAGAAAAGTGCGAAATAGTGTGTGCGCCATTTTTAATTCTCTTCTCAAAACGACCTTGGCCGACCAATTCTCAATGTTCGTTCCTTTTGAAAAGGACCAAAATCTCTTTTTTTTTGAGGTTATTGTGAAAGGTCGTCGCTGTCACGTGAATTTGTGTGAACAACAAAAATTGGGGGAAAATGGGGCAATCCAAAAGTGGTGGGATACTGTAATTTTAAAAACCCGAAATTTTTAAAAGTTAACATTAATTTTAAAATTTTAAAATTAATCCAATGTACTGTAACGCGGGAGAGCAATCTAATAATGGGTACGATAATTTTAAAATTTCAAAAAATTAACGCTAAAATACAAAATTTAATCTGGATTAATCGAATATACCGTATTTTTTGAACTAGAGGTACCGTATATTTTTCAGGAGTAAAATGGTACTGTAATTTCATTACTGTAACTTCAGGTACATGAACATACTGTGAGGGTAGTCCTATTGGGCATACTGTAATCATTAGACAATTTTTAAGCTACTGTACCATATGACAGTCGTACTGTAGCTGCACAATTTTTAATTTTTCAGAAAGTTGATACTGTAATTTAGACGGTAATACCGTAAGTTAGAAATACGCTAATTTATTGTTGGACTACTAAATTTTGAGGTGCTAATCTACAAATTGCGAAAATTATAAATATAAAATTTCAAAAGAAACAAAACGCCAAAATTTGAAAGAAGTTTAGCGACAAATTCAAATTTCAAATATTTGTATTTTTTCATTTTTTTCAAAAATTGTTGGACTAACTCACTGTCTTTGGACATGCCCGCCTCGATGCACTTGCGCCACCTGCACTCCTGGCACCTGTTGCGGTTGGCGCGCACAATTTGGCACTAAAAATTAATAAAATAAAATATATTGATATACGGTAATGTATGTTTTCGAAATATACTGTAGTTGGAAAATTGAATAATTTTTAAATATTTTTAAAAAATTCATATTTTTCTGTTAAATTCTTAAATTTAGGCTCACCTTTTGGCTCTGTGTGCATGGCCGATAGTCAATTTTGTTCTGCAACGAACGACGAAAAAAGCCCTGCAAAAAAGAATTTACAGTATTTTGGAAAATTGGAAAATTAGCCTCTCTCATTTGGGTTGGATTTGAATGTGTTCAAGTTTCAACTTAAGAAATTCGAGAAAAATGCTCGAAATTTCGCTAAAATAAACAATATAGCGAATCAAAAAATTTACATAAAAAGTTGTAATTTTTTGACACTTAAATTTGCCCGATGCTTTTCCCCACGTATTCCTTCCGAATTTTCTCCTCTTTGCGAATACAATTTTTCCCTGATTTTTATTTTTCATTTTTCAGGTCCCGTGATTTTCATTTTTTCCACTGATAACCAACCCTATCTCCGTAATCTGTTTTTATCGTTTTGTTTCAATTCGTAATTTTGGAACAGAAAAGGTTAGAAAAAATTGTAATATGAAAAAACTGTTCCATATTATGTAAAATTTGCCACTCCACGTTCTCCCGAGCTCCCTCCCCCTCATGAGGGTACAGGGTCTCCTAATTTTTATTTTTTTAGAAATTTCCCTGAACAACCCTAACCCTATTCCATACTATTTAAATTTGCGTCTGTTCCATTATTCATGCGTATTTTGACCCAAATTTCTCAAACTTCTCTTGTTCGGGTTCTGACCGCGTGTATTTGAAGAAATTTGTAAATTATAATTTTTTTCCAAAATTTTCAAGAATTTCTCCATGTTATGTATGTCTTTCCGTTCCTCCCTCGCATTATTGCATATTTTTGACCCAAATTTCTCCCGTTTTCTGTCTGTCCGTCGGGGGTTGTGACCCGCGCGGTCTATCGATGTCTTCGACATCGATAGACATAGGTCAATCCCAACCCGCGCGGTGAAAGTAAAATGTGTGTACGGAGGGAACGAGGAGTGAGTGACCCCTTTTTGGTGACCCAAAAAAAGAAAAGTGTGAAAAGGAACCGAAAAAGACCGAAAGAAAGTGTGTGACCCGGATCACCACCCTTTTTTGGTTTAGCAATTGAACCATTTTTAACTATCGAAGAAAAATTGTACACTAGTGTACAAAAAAACGGTAATCGAAAAAGTAAATAAAATTATCAAAAAATCGGGCTAAATTTTCAAAAAATTGATTTTTGGGGACTATGCCAACTTAAAGGGGTAGGGAAATTAGAGGGAATTGCAATTATTTTTTAGAATCTACACAAATTTCAAAAGGATTCGAACCGACAAGTTGGCTCGCGCCAACAAAGTGTTAGACCACTACACCACTGGTTCACTTTCGAAAAAACCGAAATACCATGTTGGAGTTTGTGAGCCCTTGAAAAAAATAAAATGGTCGAGGGATTCGAACCCACACCACTTGACTCGCACAACAAAGTGTTAGACCACTACACCACCCGCCCACTCACTTTGCATCCCTCGCACGAGAAAATGCCGTAGTGGAAGCCGCTGGCCTTGTCCGAGCACACCTTGCACAACAGCACCTCCTCCATCCCAATGCAATTTGTTGTGGGCGTTGCTGTCGTCGTCGTCGTTGTTGTCGTCGAATTTTCCGCGCAAGAAGAACCTTAAAAATAGTTTTAAAATAAAAAAGTCAAAAAATCATCAATTTTCATTTTACACTATTTTATTTTTAATTTCACAATTTTTTTTTGTCAATTTTAGTTGGCGATTTTTGACCAATTTTGCACTATTTTTTCTATGTTTATTTTTCCCATTTTTTCACATTTTTGTGCCCAATTTTCTGGCCATTTTTGTGCTCATTATCCGCCCCGAGGTCAACACCACCAAATTGACCCTCCCCCTCCCCCGGGAAGGGTCAGGGCCATCATATCCATTCAGTATTCAGTTGTAGGTCAAGTGGGGGTCAAAGAGTGGCATATTATATTTTATTGGTGCTGGATTTGTTTATGGTAAAAAAATGGAAAAAATGGATAAAAATGGATTTTTGGTGATAAAATAAATAAATATAATAAATAAACAAAAAATAATTAAAATTAAAAAATATAATTAAAAATTATTTTATAATAATTGATCAATAAAGGTTAAAAGCAAATAGTTAAATTTGGTTAAGAAATAATTTAATGGAATACGGTAAAAAACAATTTGTATTTTCCCAGCTGAACATTTTATATTTTACAACCGAACATTGTGTATTTTTGGTTTTATGTTTTTTCCAACTGAACATTTTGTATTTTGACTGTTGAATATTTTGTATTTTTTGTATTTGTAAGTCTAAAATTTTGTATTTTTTTTTGTATTTATGAGTTAAACATTTTGCATTTTACCAACTGAACATTTTGTATTTTACAAACTGAACATTGTTTTTTGTGTTTTTGTTTATGTTTTGCATTTCCCAACTGAACATTTTGTATTTTGCTAGCCGAACATTTTGTATTTTACAAACTGAACATTGTTTTTTGTGTTTTTGTTTATGTTTTGCATTTCCACACTGAACATTTTGTATTTTGCTAGCCGAACATTTTGTATTTTAGAAACTGAACATTGTTTTTTGTTTTTTTATATTTATATTTTTGTATTTTGCCAACTAAATATTTTGTATTTTTTTAAATAATTTTCTGACTACGGTGCGTATTCTTTTTGTATTTTAATTAACATATTGCCTTTTTATAAAATTATTGTTTAAATTGTTAATAATATTTTAAAATAATTATTTTAAATTTATTTATTGTTTGAATTTTTTATTTTTTTAAATATTTATTTAATTAACCAATTTCATATCCAAATCTATGTTATTTTCTATTTTCCATACATTTTTCCCCATTTTCCCCAATTTCCACTACATTTTCTGCCCATTTCCCCCAATTTTCCCATTGCCTCCATTTCCCATCCCCCCATAACCATAACATCCTCCTCATCCATCATTTTCCACATAATAATGCGAGTCCGTCCGTCTGGCGGAGATTACGCGTGCGCTGCGCGCGCGCAACATGCACCACGTCTCAGGACTTATTAGGCTTAGGCTAAGGCTTAGGCTTATTTTTGCGTGGAAGTGGTCCGGTCCAGGACCTGTTCTGCTGCTTCTGCTGGTCATGGAAAAGTGGATTATTATACCTTGCGCGAGGTCCCCGCGACAAGTAATTTCACTTTTTTTTGTTGCGCGTCTACGCGCGCGGAAAAAAAGGTGAAAATGCCCTCAGGGCATGTGTACAGCTTGCACTAGTGAAAGTGTGGAATAGAATACGGTGAAAATGTGTGTTATGGGTCTTTAGCTCATCAGCAGGTTACTGGAAGGTTGCCAACCAAACAAAATTTTTTTTATCTGAGATTAAAAAAAACTTTTTTGCATTATTTTTTGTAAAAAAGATTTCTAAATCATGAAATTGAAATTAAAAAAAATATTTTTCCTATAAATTTCTTACAAATCAATTAGTTCTCCAATATATTTAGTTATTTATTTGTTTACTTTTAACATAATCTTTTTTTAAAAATTTTTAAACACAATTTCTTTAAAAAATAAAACCCAGATTTTTATAAAAAAATCCAAATTTTTGGGAGAATGGGAAGAGAGGAGGAAGAAACTCTAGAATTTTTTGTCAAATTTTTTGAGACCTTGGAAATATTGCATTCTCTGGACGTGCAGCACCCGGAATACCAATATATAAAAATAAATAATTAATTCGGCAAATTTGGCGCCAAATTTGAATTCAAATCAAACCCAAAAGTGTCTTTGCCCACCTTCGTTGTCGTTTGTTGTTGTCGGTAGTACTGTAGTTGCTGTTGTTACTGTAGTCGCTCCTACCGTAGTCCCGCCTCCGCTCTCCGCGTCCGCCTGCTCCACCAGACGCTCCAGCGCGTGCCCGATCAGCTCGCACGCGCTCGTGCCCGGACGCGGCACAAAGGAAGCAGTCGTTGGAGGAGGGGGCCTGGCTAAAAATTTGCAATTTTTTAAAATTTTGTTGGAGGAGACCTGGCTAAAAATTTATATATTTTTTAAAATTTCGAAATCCTATCGATTTTTTGAAAGGATATTTCTAAACCTTTACTTCTCTCTATTTTTTCAAAATTATTTTTTTGAAAAAAATCTTGGGACCAGAACACCAGAACTGTCTAAAAAAACTTCGAAAAAAAGAAAATGCTTAAGTCGATTTTTTGAAATTTTACCAACCTTCGATCCGCGGGGTTTCCGTGCAATTTTCTGCGGATTTTTTGAAGCGCGGCGACACCAGCATCGACCCGGAAGCGGATGAGGAAGCGGAGGAGGAGGAGGACGAGTTGGACAACGAGCCACTGCCAAAGTTTGGAGGAGCCTGAAATTTTGAAAATTCTTATGTAAATTAAGCTAAATCCGAATTTTAGACTTTTTTTTTGTAATTTGCATAAATTTTAACACGTCCGACCGTTCAAAAAATTAACAAAAATCCGAATTTTCACCAATTTTTTTTACAAAAATCAAAAATTTGGACCTTAAATTATTTGAAAATCCAATTTTTAGAACTGAAAAATTTCAAGGCCTTTAAAATAATTTGTTTTTTTGTAGTTGTAATTTTTATAACTTTTACCGTCGCCGACGCGTGCCCCGTCGGCACAACAAATTTTGCCTCCGGCGGCGCGTGCCGAGTCGCGTCAATGGCGCCTGTTGCGGGTCCGTGCGGGTGCTGCGTTTGCGCCGCCCGCAGGCGGTCCACCATTTGTTGGAAGGCGTGCGCCAACATCAGTTGCTGATCGGACGCGTGCGCAGGCGGTGCAAAGGGCGAGTGCGCGTCGAGAGACGCGGGAGGCAGTGCGGCGCCGAGCGGAAGGCCCTGCGGACAAAAATCAATTAATAATATAAGCAATAAGCAGTCAATACATATAATGTACTCATTTAGGTTGCTCCGAGTTTTGAAAATTTTCGGGTTTCGGCCGGGTTTGTGTAAAATTTTTCGGAGATTTTTTTTTATTTTTCGGAGAATTTTTTTAAATTTTTAAAATGAGAAGAGAGAGAGATGAAAAGAAAAAGAGCAAAAACAAAAAACAATCGCTTCAATAATTTTAAAATTCAACCAGCCTCCTTCTAATTTTTTGATCAATTTTTTCGGGTTTCGATTTCGATCGGGTTTGGGTCAAATTTTTTTGGCCGAGTTTCGGGTTGAAAAAAACCTCGGGTTTCGGGCATCGGGTTTCGGGGAGCAACCTTGGTACGCATGTCGCGCGCGTCACGCGCAGGTGCGCATACCACGAAACGCACAACGCAAGCGAACGCGCGCGTTTCACAAAACATGACGCGCGCGCGCACGCTTGCACGCGTGCAGCACGCGCGCGCGTGCAAACAACACGCGTGCGCTCGCGTCATTGTCTCTCGCCGTTTGTCTGACCTGTGCCGGGTCGAACACGCCGACGCGGTGGTGAACGGAGGATGGTATTGGGGCTGGAAGCGGAGCTGGAGGCGGTTGGATAAGGAGTTGGCGGAGGGCGGAGGAGGAGGAGGAGGCGGACGGTGGGTGGTGCGGGTGGTGATGCAGTTGGGAGAGGAGAACTGCAAAAATTCAGAAAAAAATAAATTAAATTAAATTTGAAAAATAATTTTGGAAAAACTGCAAAAATATTGCTAGGGGTAATCTTTTTTGTTTATATTTTTATGCTTTATTATGGCTTTAGGCTATCATAAATTTTTCATTTGTCGAAAATTCAAATAACGATTTATTTCTGTTTTTGAGATTAATTTTTTTCCTGAATTTTTTTTAAAGTTTTTTTTGAGTAAAAGGCCTAAAAATAATTGGAAATACTCCAATTTTGTGATTTTTGAATTTTTCCTGCTCCTTACTCCCTTCCATATGATCTTTTTTTGAAAACTATGGGTTTTCTGCAACTTTTTTTTAGGTTTTTCAGACCTTTTCTTTTGGAAATTTTCTCATTTGATTTTTTGAAAATTTTCTTAGACCTTAAAATTAAAAAATTGATTTTTTGCGAACTTTTTTACTCTTACTTCAGAATTTTAGGTCTCAGAATTTTTATGTGGAATTTGTTTTAGAATTTTTATTTGTTTAATTTGGAATTTTTGTTTTCTGCGCCAACCTGAAGACTGTTGTTGCTGTTGCTGTTGTTCGGCATGTTCGGAGCGCAAGAGTTGGGCAAGTGCCGCGGCACGCTGAGGCGGAGGCCATAGGGCGGCGGCCAGCAAAAGTTGTTGTTGCTGGGGGAAGTCCATTGGAAGGAAAAAACGAAAACCAGGGGTGGGGGCTAAGAAAATCTGAAAAATCCAAAAATATATAAAAAATTAAAAAAATCACAAACAAAAAATGGGTAGAGAATAGTAGAAACGGAGAAATTCCGACCAAATAACCAAAATTTTGAAAAAATGCGGAAATGGTCTTCAAAAATTGAAAACCCTGGGAATCCATCACGAAAATGAGGCGGGGGGGGGGTGATATTGAAAAATTGAAAAAATATCTTTGAAAAAATGAAATAAATTCGGGAAATTAAATTTTACCGGACAACAATTAATAAACTACCGTATTCCTCTAATAGATAAAGTACCGTATTCCAGCAACAAAAATTGTCGGAATACGGTACTACCAAATTTTACGGTATTAACAAATTTTTTGCAAAATTGAAAAATTGGTGAAAATAGAAAAATTCTCGAAAATTTAGTGAAAAAATAATAAATAATTTAATTTTTACGAAAATTGGAAGATATAGAAAACATAAAAATATATTACATAAAATATACACAGATAGGTAGAATATAGAATATAATACAATTATAACACATATAATTCATAAAAATTGGAGCATAAAATTGGTTAAAATAATAATAAAAATAAAAAACATAAAAAATTAATTTAGGCCAAATTTTGTTAATTTGACCGTGTTATTTTTGTGACCAAATTTTTGGGTCCCTTTTTATGGGCCACAAAAAATATATTAAAAAATCAATGCAATTTATAGAAATAAAATAATTAATATTTTTAAAACTCTGAAAAATAGAGCACTGAAAATAAATTAAAAAATGCAAATAAAAAAATGTAAATTTTTGGAAAAATAAATAAAAAATTGGGCTATAAAAATTCAAAAAAAAACAGAAAAATTCGAAGCGCGAGAAAAAAAAAGTTTAAAAAGGAAAAATAGAAAATAGGTTTTTAAATTTTGAAAAAATTACAAAAAATATAAAGTATAAAAAATAATTAGAGCTTTCTGAAAAAAATTAATTTGAAAAAATGGATTTTTCCACAATTTCCCCGGTTCTAAAAAGCGGGAATTTCGGGGAATTTCCCCGCTTTTTCCAGGGGCTATTGGATCCTGTATTTCCCTCGCCCCTCGCGCGACCAATTCAGTAAAAGGGGGTGAAAGTGGTGGGGAAAGTGTGGTGTTGCCCTGTGCTCTCTGCTGATTGCTCGCGCCCGGATTTGGGGCGACGAAAAGGGGGCGGGGCCTACCGTAGGCCACGCCCCCCGCGCGCGACCCAAAAATCGGAGCAACGCGTGCGCCGATGCGCGCGCGACCGATTGAGCGTGGATCGGCGGCGGATGGAGTGCAACGACCAAATTGTTGGCGAGTCGCGCGGCGACCGACAACCAACCAGCCGGCCAGACAGACAACCCCGATCCATATACCGAAAAAGCGGGGAATTTTGCGGGTATTCCTAGGCCTGTTTTTCTGGTTCCTATTCCTAGGCCTGTTTTTCTGGTTCCTATTCCTAGGCCTGTTTTTCTGGTTCCTATTCCTAGGCCTGTTTTTCTGAAAAATTTGTAAAATTTAATAACATTTTCTGGATCCCTTTTTTATAAAAAAAATCCCAGAAATTTCGCTAAAATTTATATATTTTTTTGTTTTTATTTTATTGTTTGAATTATAAAATAAGAAAAATCAAGACATTTTCAACAAAAAAATAGATAAAATTTTTTTTGGAATAATTAGAAGCTTATATATTTTGAAATATTTTTATTTTATTTTAAATCCTTTTATTTTACTCCAAATTCATTGACTTTCTTCGGGCAAAAATCGGGGAATTTTCCCCCACTTTTTCGGGGTTTCCTTCGCTTTCGAAAACCGGGGACACCCCGGCGCCCTCGCCGCCGCCGCCGCCGCCCCGAAAATGGGTCATGGCTGTGTGTTGTGTTGAGTTGCGCGCGACTGGGGGCGAAAGAACATTTTGCGAAAGTGTGGCGGATGGGATTTGGAGGTGGAGGAGGGGAAGGATTGGTCGGGGAGGGGAAGGGAAGGGAAAGATGAATAATGTGATCACGCGAAAAGATCGATGGACACTTTGGGAGAGTAAACTTTGGACTTTGGAGCACCGTATTCTGGAATACTGTATTTTCTGTCTATTTTATACCGTAATAGACTGTTGAATCGGTTGGTAAATGATTGGATTCCAATTGAGGTACCGTATCCCGGGGTACTGTATTGTATGTTTTGCTGGGAAATGAGTTCTACCGTATTCCATTTAACTTTTCCCTACAGTACCCTTCAGGTGTATTCCTGAAAAACACTCGTACAGACTTCTCTGCTTCATTTTTTTAAACTTTTCCGATTATACTGCTTCAACTTCTTTATACCCCGCTGATCAGACAGATCATCACCTTTTTTCTCTGACCTGTCTGCTCTCTCCTCTATTTCTTTCTCTCCTTTTCTCTCTTTCTCTCTCTCTCCATTTACTCTCTCGCCAGAACCGGCTTCAGACACACTTTCAACTCGTCTTCCCAATGGATTACTCCCAATTCTGCTGCTGATCCAGACTCAGATCCGCTTCTTGCAGCTGCAGCACAGGCGCGCGTGCATTTTTGTATAATTTCACTAAATTCTCTTCGCTTTCTGCACTCTCTCGCCCCTGCCGTTATTCTCTATTTTCTCTGACTTCTCTGAGCATGTACTCCTTGGAATTCTGTCGTTTTGTCCCTTTCTCTGC
>JAQIYK010000109.1:0-20695 GCA_034700465.1 Rotylenchus robustus
TACAAAACGAATATGTATGGGGGTATGGGCTATGGGCTTACCCTTTTGTATATTTTAACAGAAACATCCAAATTTTTTTTAAATTGGACCAAATTGTTGATCAAAATTGCCAGTTGACCTTGGGCAAAAATTTATCAAAAAAAACCATTTTTGGCTGAGTTGACGACGAAAGTACCGGACGCGTTCTTTTAAACTAATAAGAATGATGATGATGATTCATCCCATCCCGCCTTGTCTTTCTCTCTCTCCTTCCGTCTACTTGTTTTAGATTGATTGCAACTTCACTTTTCTTATTGCAATTTTATCGAAAAATTTAGCCATTGTTTTTTAAGCGACCAAAAATGACACAAGAAGAATCCGTTCTGATTAACTTTTGCTGTTTGTAAGTAAATTAAAATTTTATGACTGAAAGTTTAGATTTTCGCTTTTTCAGAAATCTCCCGCTGGAATGTGTTCAAGGTAGCCGATTGGTAATCACGGCGCGCGCTAACCCTATTTCAAATTTTACAGAGGTTTTAACTGTTAAAATTTAACAAAATAAACATTGCTAACTCTAACTGATAAGACTTCTCAAATTTTAACCATTGAAACAAATTTTTCAGATTGGTCAAACAGAGACTTTGACTGGCATTAATCCAAAATTTGAGAGTCGGGTTCCGCTGTTACTAAGATTGGATGAGTGTCAACAATTACGCATTGTCCTGTATGGTTTATTTTTGTTATTAATTAAATTTAAAACGATAATTATTTGGTTAGGACGGGTCTGATTTATTGTTAATGTTTACAACGATCTTTTAATTTTAAAGATATTCCGTCGACTCAGAGAGCGGTCTGCTCTTGTCACTGCTTGCTGAGGCGGAGGTGTATTTGATCACATTGCTCAGTTCTGCAGACCCTGTCGCTGTTCAGCTCACACTGCGTGAACCACAAAAAGTTGCGCAACATGCCCCACTTGTACTGGTACACGCATCGCCATCGGGTGCTGGCGGAAGCGCAGGAACATGTATGATAAAATTTAGAAGTCACCCCATCTCCCCCTCCCCACCCCCCATCTGGCCCCACCACTACTTTAGCCCAAACTCACCCCCTGGTAGAAAAACCTCCATGCCTCCATCTCGCCCGGAACAGGTCGGTTCAGAGTCGCCGGTTCAAAGTTGCCGGTTCAGAGTTGGGACGTTTCAGAGTCAACCGGTTCAGAGTCAGGCCAAAATCGGACGTTTCAGAGTCGCCAACCCCCTAAAAAACCAAAAAAAAATCAAATTTCTTAAATTTTCTAAAATTTTCAAAATTTCTTAAATTTTCTAAATTGTTTAAAATTTTGTAAATTTGCAAAATTTTACCATTTTTTCTAATTTAAACGCAAACATTAAAAACGTCGAACATAAATATTGAAATAAACAAAGTAATATGTATGTAAATAAAAATGCCGGAGTAAAATTCATAAAATCACTGGTCCATTTCATAACATTTCATAATTGTGTGAGGAGATGCCAGCAAGAAAATCAATAATTAATTTTCTGGGTTAAAAACCCAGAAAAACCCAGGCCAAACTGTAGGTAGTGAGTGCGGTGAACAACCGGGCGAAGAAAAATCAGAAGGGCCCATTCCATTCCATTCAAAATTTGATCTTTTCACTTCGCCAATAAATGTTCCACCACGAAAAATACCGTAATAAAGACATAGCAAAGTTCAGAGTTTCAGACTTCAGAGTTCAGTTCAGACCTTCAGACCCCGCACCCCGCAAACAATCAATTATTCTATTAACGAGCTTCCATTGGGTCTGGGCTTGGGCCCAGAAAAAACCCAGGTCTGTGCCCAGACCCTCTACAGCACAGTATGTATTTTTTTTGTATTGTGTCAATTGACAAGTACAAGTATCAATCACAATCACATTTCAAACATTTTATCGAGGTGCGCTATGGTGAATGCGTTAGAAGTTAATGGAAAGGTATGCAACTTTTTGTAATTTTTAAAATAGATTGAGCTTGTTCGGTCTGTTTAAGGTCGGTGGGCCATGGACAGTGTTGAGGCGAAACGACGCCGCGTTGCCCGTTGACTGAGCGCACATCCTAGTACAACAGCGGTTGCTAAACTGGCCACATTAAGCACTGCTAGCGCCTTCACCGCCTTCTGGGAGTTCATCAACGCTTTTCTCAACTCCTCCGTTTGTTCTTTTCTGTCGTAATAGTCCATTTCATCGTTTTTTCTCATAGGCTCCATTAGCATATCTCCTTCCTCCCGAACAGTAACAGAGGAAGACAACAACATCGAAGCTGATACTTGAGGAGATGACGATGGGATTTCTGGTACGCCATCGCCGAAAATAAACTTTTGACGTTCTGATGACTTTTCCCGCTTTCGTCGTTTCCTCAAAAGTCTTGGGACATTGTCGCATTGGGAATTCTGTAATGTTTTAGGGGTTTTGAGTTAATTACTTTCCAATTCACTCACAGTTATCGTCCTCTTGCACTCCGGATCGTTCTTCAGACATGCGTACAGAAGACAGTCGAAGAACACGCGAGTAGAAGAGGAGAAACGGAACACGCGACTGGCTGCGAAGGCATGGCTGGAATTGGCAGAATAAATCGGATGAGGCATCACAGACACGTCAGTGGAACAGCTAAATGTTTGTTACTTATTATATTAGTAAACTTTATTCAAGCATTTGAAAAATTCGAATCTAACCAAAGAGTAATACTTCCTTCTATACATCCCTATTAATGGTACTTACTGGATTTCATAGAATTTAATGTAGGTAGTAGGTACAAACCCCCGATCGTTGATGATCTGATGTCTTCTGCTACGGCCATCATGCACATAACACCGATATACCTTTATATTGTAGAAAGATGATGGTTACTCTTAATCTAATCAAAATTGCAAATTTCTTAATAAGACTGACTTTGAGGGCATATTCCTCTCCACAGCGCCACCGATGATATATCCTGTCCCCCAACTGAACACGTCCAGCAACGGACGGACCATCCGCCGAACTGCTATGGATACTGCATGGGCAAAAATAGTGTATTTATTGAGCACTAATGGCACAATTATCAAGTAAACATTGTCCTTGCCTATATTTACACTGAGGCTGCATAACACTACCGACTGTTGGAAAACGTTCCCGGAAGGCATCCAAAGGGGATTCCTGCACAAGGAAAGCGCTTTGATGGGCACTGAAAGACAAGGATAAAAAACAAGCAGTAGAAACTCAAAAACAGTAGATTTGTCTAGTCTCCTTTACCTGAGCTCTAAAACTCTGCCTACAGATTGGTTCCGATCCGGGAAATATTGACATCGGACATCGAATACACGCCTCTGCAGTTCCTTACTGGTCCCGTCGTTAAAGTGAAGAAGTGCTCGGAGCTGATGTTCCAATCCCACCCTAGGATGTGTTAGGCGCCGAGAGTGGACACCGCAGGGCAAAAAACGAAGGGGCACCTCGAGACGGAGTAATGGAGAACCAGGGGGAAAGGGTTGAGAACATTCTGGTTGGTCATGATGGTTGTGAGCGAACAGAAGGGTGGATGAGAAGAGGGAAGACACCTTCGAATTATTACTTTATCAACTTTCCTTGGTCTTCCAAATTATATCCAACTTCGTTTTGATTATATTTTTTAATTATATTTTTGGCAGGTTTAATGGTAACCGGATTGGCAAACAGGAGCCCAATAGAGTCGGGTGAGCACAACGGCACGGGGCCACCGCCAATGATGTCATCTTCAGGACGATGGAAACTGCCGATCGGAGCCAGTGAGGTTGGTGAAAAGTGCACTTTTGGAAGCACAAAAATTGGGAGGAGGAAGGAGGGGATCAAGCACCAAAACATTTGGATAGAGAAGGATGAGTGAGGCGAGACTGATGTGAGTGAGATTGGGAGAGAGGTCGTTTCATCGGAGATGCGCCGCTTGATAGAGCGTAAAGACTCCCAAAGAGCGCCAAGATGTTTCCCCTTTCTTAAGCTTATGCCCTCCGGCGCCGTTCTCTCTTACCCTCCATATTATACCTTATTTTCCCTCCAACATCACAGCAGTGACCCCCACCCACATACACTTCGAATCCCAAGCACTGTGTGTGCACTCACTCGAATGAATGAACCTCCACCCCCACCCGCTGAGTGAATGAGTGAGCGGATGAGTGAGTCCGATCAAACACACACAACGGTGTCTGAGGGTGAAGTGGGCGACGGGGGTTAGACTCCCCTCGTAAATAATTCACAACCTGACCATTAACCGCTGCTACCAGCAGCCCACCCAATCCATCGAGTCCCGCATTGTGTTCACTCATCAAAAATTTGCACAGTTGTTCGCTCCCCCGCTCACATACTCATTTCGGGAACCCTAAAAATAGTATGAGGATGAAGGGGTTGAAACCGAGGAGAACGGGTCGGTTTCACCCCCCACAAGGTGATGGTGAAATTGTTTACAAAAAAAGGAAAACAAAAGAACATTGTAAACAAGCCCTACCCTTAAGCGCAACCTCAAATTTCACTTTGAGCATACATATCTTACAATTTTCGTTTTAAGTATTTTCAGTCCAATCTGACTTCTTAATTCTTGCTCTCCAGAATGTGCCAATTCCCGAGGGCATTTCCCATTCTCTGTCCTCGGCCATTTCATTTTGCTTGGCCCACTCCCTCTTTTTCTATCTGTCCAACCCCTCTCATTGTTGTCCCTTCCCAACCAACCAAAATTCTTCTCGCCCATTGCCCTCCCTCCATTTCCAAATGGAATTTCCTCGCCCACTTCCCATTCGTCCTCCTCTTCCGCAGAGGAACATTCGTTTCCCGCGGCGAAAGAAATTCCAATCGATTTTCCTATTCCTTAGGGAATAGGCACGCGGCTGGCGGATGGGGAATGGGGACGGGCGGAAAAGCAGTGACTTTGGGCCAAAGCCGAAACGATGGCATTGGAGAGGGGAGGGCGGAACGACACCGCCAGCCCACCATACTTTGCCCTTCCACTTCCATGACTTCCTCCATTCCCCGCATCCTCCGTTTTGCTTTTGCCGGAATTTCGTATGCCCGGGAGAGGAAAACTGACCTTTGCTCCTTATGTTCTGAATCCAATTTCACTCCGTTCGATGTTTCGGTTTTGCCCGTTTTATATTCTTAAATTACATTTGTTACTCTTCTCTGTTCTCCCTGGCCTTGCATTGTTTGCCACCCATCGCTCCCTCGCAACAACAATATGCTCTCCTCGCCCCAGGGGAGCTAATTACCAGCTTCCCCTCGGAGTTCCCCGCCGCAAAATTGGGTTGGTCTAATTATCCTTGTCGTCGGGTTCCTTCTCCTTCGATCGCCCATCCACCGCCATCCTCCTCCACATCTTCTGTCCCCGTCCCCACAACAAGTTTCGCCTCTTCCCGCCAAATTCTACCGCATCAATTTTGCCGCAAGCGATTGGTATAGCGTTAGCGAGCGTCCCAATTATAGCTTCACCTTCACCTACCCCTCATTATTCATGTTTGTTGTTTAGCCTAAAGGCTCTGGGAATTGCTCGTCAGTCGACACTGTTAATGGCCAATTTAAGTGGTATTGTTTCCTTTCTTTTATTCCAAGTTCTTCCGTGTTGGGACCTTTCTTATAAAAATTTTTCAAAAGGAAAAAGACAATTGCGAGAGTGGAAAATGACCGTAAACGATGGTGGATTATTGTGTTGCGCTCTCTTTAGTTAAGAGTATCTCCAGTCAAAATACCCTCTCACATTCTCTCTCTCTTTCTGCTTCCCACTCTTTCTCAACATCATCTTTGGCCCCGGAGACGACAGACCAGTCACCCTTTTTCGAAAGGAAATGCAATACAACGAATGGGTTGGTGGGAAGGGGAGGGACAGAATAAACCAGTTGGGCGAGGAGGGTGAAGGACGACGGAGGGGGTGCTGTGTAAATGAGTGAGGGGGGGGGGTAAAAGGAGTCCCCGAACAGAGAAAAAGTGCGCAAGGAATGGAGAGAGAGAGAGTGAGGGGAGGGGAGAGGCCGAATTGGTTGGTATCCCGCTGTTGGGAGAGGAAGTGGGCAACAAATGGTTGTGTTGTTGGCTATTGCAGCAAGCAACAAACACAGCTGTCGCTTCTTCTTTTTCTTTCTATTCATTTTCATTCCCAATTCATCACAACACAAAAAAGGGCGGAGGGGCGGGGATGGGCGGATGGGACCAATGGGGTCACCCTTTGCCCGCCGCCAAATGGTGTCCCCGGGGATGATAGGGGAATGAATGGACTAGGGGCATATCCCACCCGCTCTCCCACCCCTCCGGCTCAACACATTCATTCATTTCGCTCCTCTCACTCCCCATCAGTCAGTCTCATCACATGATGATGGTGATGACGGAAAAAGAGAAACGCCTATGGCGTTATCGGTCATAGAACACATAACTGCACATGAGTCCGATGTAAGAGGGCCAAATTCATCTTATGTATGTAATGATTGGATTCCCATGTGAGCTGTGAGCGTTACCCAAAATTCCTTAGCATCCAGATCTAATCCGAGTATATGGGTTTGATCCTGAGCACATATACCTTTTTCCACGGAAAAGGTATTAATTTCCTACGGGAACAGCAAAATATCAACACAGGAACATCGTTTTTTAGTTAGGACCAAGCTATATTTTCTCTCCATCAGTCGCGCACTTGCTCTATCTAACAGTGTGTTAGCCCAACTCATTATTGTGAGTACCAGTCAGAATATACCACCCAACATCGGCGGGATACCGGAGAGGGGTGGGAAGATGGATGGAGTGCACATATTGATTGCATCCGCTGGCCAACAATTCTCACTTCCTTTCATTCATCCGCTTCTTCCATTTCTTCACGGGTCCTTTCCCCCCCCCTTCCCCTGCTTCATCATTTTCATTCCTTCTCTCCTTACATTTCTCTATTTCGCCGATTTTCAGCTTCGAATCTCAAATTTTGTTTGGTCCTCCGATTTTTGGGCTTTGACTCGCTTCACCGCTCACAGGCCTCGTTCCAAGTTTCGACCACAAAAACACTTAAACCGACCTTTTGTGTTCAATCCTTTTGTGTTCCCTTCGAATTTGTTCAATTCAATTATATCCAGCACTTTTTTTTACATATTATAGTTTCCACTCCTTTCAGCACAATGCACTTTCACAATCGACATCGTCTTCTCTACCTTTTCTTTGTCGTCATCATTGCCTTTTTCATCGGCGAAAGAGCAACCACGGCGGATGAGGAGGAGGACAAGATGACCTCATCGTCTGCCGCTACTATGTTGGACGAATTTGCAGAACTGGCCACAGGTACACATTTAATTTGAAATTTGAATTTGAACTGAGACTTTTGGAAGAAAATTTAGATTCTTTGCCTTCTGATTCGGTCTCCATCTCCACTCCTCCGTCTACACCTTTTCCTCCGGTTGAACATGTACTCTATTCCCTCTCCAAGAATTTTCGCATTGTGTGCTGCATGGGTGGAGTGCCTGAGGTAAAACATTGAGCTTTGATTGGTGAGCAATATTTGGCGTGGGTAAATTGGGTTTTTTTCGTTCAGTTGAGTCAACCGGACATGGTGCGCAACTTCACGCTCCACTCGGCCTCCTATGTGATTGAAGACCGTGGCGCTGGCTTTGCGGCCGCCACTGAATCAGTTGCACAGAACTGCCGACTCTTCCAGGGCTCCTTCCAGTTGCCACAACCTATGGGCGTGCAGCTTGAGCTCAGCTACGCCAACCAGGTGGCCTGCAAGTGCCCAGGCAAGTTGAAGCCAATCACTTATTTATTTTGCTTTTCCCAATCATTTTTCTTGTTTTAAAATGTCTAAAAAGTTAGCCAATAGATTTCTGCCTCATGACTTTTTGGAAAGAAGTACCTTTAAAATCAATTTTTGTTTCTAAACTAATTTGTACTATGTCTTTTTAAGATAATTTTTTCCCAGGAATTTTTCATTTCTAAAAGGGTGCTTTGAGTCAAAACACTTAGAAATGCGTTACAAATGTAATGTGTTGATAATTCCTTCCAGAATTGGGCCGTGTTTTGGACCGGAACTGTCGCCGTTTGCCGACATGCCTGAACAACGGCATCCATTCGCTGTTGGATCCGCGCCGGTGCTTCTGCCTTGATCCGTTCTTCGGAGAACGATGCGAGAAAATCTGCGACCAAGGACGACGCGTCAAAGGTTTGGAAAATTTTTAATAAGGCACAAAAAACGTGCAAAGAGTAAATAATTGACGTAAGTTTTGCCGAATATTTTTTCTAAACTGAAAGATAGTAATTTCTAAAGTTCGAATTCCATCGGTAAAGGTGCCGACGGGCGCGATCGATGCAGCTGCGCACCTTTTTACCGAGGCGAGGAGTGTCGCGAGGCAATTTGCCTGAACGGCGGCCGAGCATCGAGCGCAGGTCATTGCGAGTGTCCGCCCTATTTTCTGGGTTTTCACTGCGAAATGGATGCCAACCGGACAATTCCAAGCAACAGTCGGCCCCAACACGATTTCGGCACTTCGCGCTTCCAGCGTTTCGGTGGCGACCAGGTTCGTGATCATGGGAGAATATCTCCAGAGCAGGCCCGTATCTACGGGGGAAGGTTGGGGGCCTGCCCCCCCCCCGAAAATTTTTTTCAGAAAATTTGCGATTTTTCTACTTCTAATTGCATAGCTCACAGAACTGTCTAAAATCGCGTTTTTCGCTTAAAGATGGCTCAAAAAAGCGTTTTTTTTGTTCAAAAGTGGAAATACACTTTGAAAATAGACTTTGCGAAAATACACCCTCTAAAAATCGATTTTTTCGGACAAAAATACAATCCTAAGAATTGCCCCCCTCCCCAAATTTTACTGGTTATGGGCCTGCTCCAGAGAATCAATGTTGTGGTCATCCCTTGATTTCAGGGAAGCGAAATGTTCTCTCGCGATGTGTCCGGCACCGTTTTCTCACTGGTGATGATCGTCGTCTTGGTGCTGAGTATGTACTTGCTGATGAAGCATCGAATGCAGGTCCAGTCGCGCTACCTGAGCAGCCGTCGTGCGGATCTGCTCGGCGCGTGCAACTTCCCCGGTAAACCATCCTCTTCCGCTGCGAAAACTTATTTTTAATTTTTCTATTTTAACTGCGCTCTCCTCCTTGGCAATTTTCACAGACTTTGCTTTTCACGTTTTCCAAATCCTTAAATTTAGAAAATCTATAGTTAAAAATGGAGAATTCGAACTGGGAATATGAGTTTTTTATTTATTTAAATAGGCTCCCTGGGCCACCACTTCCCGCCGACGGTTCAGCCCGGTTCCGCTCGCCGTGTTGAACTGCTCCCCGTCGGTGGCGACACAATGCATCATCAGTCGCCTGGGGGCGCAATGCACTTAAACTCGCGCACCTTCCCCTCCTTCGCACGATCGCTGGCGCCCTTTTTGCTCAGTGGCAACAACGCCTCAGCGGACGGGGGACCGCCACCATATGCACCGCCGGGACAAAGAGGTGAGGGAATAAAAATAAAAGAAATATACTACCAATTGTTAATCGTCAGAAAATCGGTGTTATTTTTTTAAAAAGTCTAAAAATTCTGTTGTTGATTTTTGGTGCTGTATGCAAAAAATTTGAGATTTTGGTTTGGGGTGGCCAATATTTTACTGGGCATCTATGGGTTGATGACTAAAAAAGATAGGACTGAATTTGTTTTATTTGAACAGCTCGCCGGACTCGCAATGAAGCGCTGCCACCACTTCCGTCCTATGAGGATGCGACAAAATTGCCGGCTTTGATTCCGGCAAATGCGGCCGGAAACGTCGAAGAGGAAGAACCTCAGCAAAATCGGGAGGAAGAGGAACAAAACAACAGAGTGATGGAAGAGATGGAGGGAGGGAGAAGAGCGGAAGAGGAGAGAGGAGGAAGGGATGAGGAGGGGGGAAGAGAAGGAAGCGAAGGTGGTGAAGGAGAAGAAGGGCAGGAGATGATGAGGAGGACGACGGGAGGAGCAGAGAGAGACAACGGAAGAGAGGGAGGGGCAGACGACGAGAGACATGAACATGGACAACAACAGCAAAGGCAATAATGAACGGAGAGGAGGAGAAAGAAACACTCGTTGATTGGTGACATATTGACGAAGAAGATGATCTCATCAAAGACCGGAAACCGCCCATAGTTTGAATAGTTCGTGTTTTGTGTTAGGTCCGCCGGTTGGGGAGGGGATTGTGTTCTGCTGATCCCACGTGTATTTTTACCCTTCCCTCCGGAAATTGAACATTTTCCCTTAAATTCTTTTGATGCTTACAAAGCCATTGAACATTTTAACCAAATGCGTGTTTTGCCCATTTTATTAATTTGGAATAAATTACAAAATTCGTAAAAAAATACATACACACAAACATACACATGTATATGGAAATATACACATACAGCGATTGTACAGTCAGTGCAAATAATTAATTCGATACAATTAATTAATAGTAAGTTCAGAGTAAAACTGAAGTCTGAAGAGAAACATGAAGGACAGTTAGCATCGACTGGGGGCTGGCAAATAATTTTAAACGAGATTATTTGGGTTCGCTGATTATGACCTGTTGATGAAGTTGGTTGTAGCGTAGTTGCTTGTGCAAAAAGTCAAAAAATAACGGAGAATATGAATGTCAAGGTTGCGGTAATAAATGACAAAAATGTACGGACCGATGAGCTCGACAGAAAGTGCTGTAGAAATGAGGAGACTCTTGGGATTATTAATTTATTAAGATTAATGCTAAAGTCAAATTCATTGGCGAAGTGTTCGCAAAAATACGAAGATTCGGCCCGTCTCATCAGTCTTCTGCGCCCTTCGCCCGCGCCTTTCTTTCCGCCCCAATCCGCTCACAAACTTCATACATGTATTCGGAGAACATCGAGACCAGACTCACTTCGCGTTCGGAATCACCGCGCAAAAATTTGAGTGAGAACACATGGCTTTCGGAAAGAATGGAATAACCGACAATGCTCGTCCACTTCAGCATAAGTGTTCGAAACTTAACGGGGAAGTTAATTAATAATGTTCTTGAAGGATACCTTTTCTTTTAGGATATCCAGATTCAACAATTAGATCCGGATCCAAATTTTACTTGGTTTTCAATAGCTAAGCTAATTCGTGACTCTATCTCATAATCTCATTTCCAAAACGGGTTACCGTATTTCCTCTAATAGAACCCCCGGGGGTTCTATTTTTATTACCCCGGAGTGGGGGTTCAGATAGATGGAGGAAGGCTCTGTTTTTTCAGTGGAAAAATTTCGGAAATAAAGAGAAAAAAATGCCTTTTTTCGCAAAAAATCGATTTTTTTGGTAAAAAAATGGCTTTTTTAATCAAAAATGTGCGATTTTCTTTAGAAATTTGACAATTTTTACAAAAAATTTATCGAAACACTGAAAACCGATGGGAATTTATCCAATTTTGTCATTTTTATGACAATTTTTTCTCGAAAATATAGAACAACAAAATATTGAAAATATTGGAGGGGGGTTCTAATAGGGGAAATACGGTATAAAGTTCAAAATTACACTTAAACCCAAATTTGATAAGTTCAAAAAGTATTTGCAACTTTTGGTTTTACTTTTTGCATCTCTTCAAAAACTCAATTTGAACGATACCTTTTGAGTGTCCTCCTGTTGCACCCTCAGTATAACTGCTTGAAAATCGACGGATAAAGTAGCCATGCCTCCCTCGTCGGATTTGGACACTTCGAATTGGCATTGCGGAAAAGTGATCCGGGAATAGCCCTCCAATTGTCTTGCCATCTCCAAATACTAAAAAGTAATAATCAAACGTCATTTTTGTTGAATTAAAATGAACTCAAACCTGACCACAGCGATCTTCCCTCTGCAGAGACTTCAGCTGGTATAATCGTTCCCCGGCTTTTATTACGCCGTTGTTCACTTCCTCTACCGCCTGATGAAAACCTAAACCAAACGAATTTTGTTTGTGGATGTTGTGTATTAAAATCAAAATCACTCACAAATGTTCCTGAACAATTTGTCGCTTTCACACAACTCAGCTTCGCGTTCAATATCGAAGCACCACTTCCGAAGAGTCAAACAGGAACTGGCAGCGGAGGAGTAGTTTTGAATGTAAATGTTGTGCGGACATTCACGTTCGTGTAACTTGCGCATGAATGAGTCCTGGGCAAAAAAGTAGTTTATGCAAATGTTGGTGAAAAGACTTGTAGGAAAAGGTAAATGAAATACAAAATAATATAAAATCATGTAATCTAATCTACTTTTAATAACCGTTTTTTAATTTTGTTTTTTTAATGGGATGCTTTATTTACTTATTACATAATAAGTTGGTACATTTGCATTACCTCAATCATTTCGAAGAGTGCGCAATAAGTGGTCACCTCCGCCCCCAATTTCAGCTCTTCGCACACTCTCGCGAACACTTCCCGCGTGTCGCTGTGCCTTTTGATGTTCAAAGTGAGTGTGTTGGCACAGAACAGGATACGCAAGGAAACATCCACAATAGGACTGGAGCCGGAACCGGAGTCCTCCATCAGGAATTCCTATAGTTTGAATTAATTTTATTGTGATATTTTTAAAGGAACATAATACGTAAAATATGAAAAAATCGGTACTATTCTGTTAACGGGGGTGGGCAAACTTTTACGGGGTGCAATACCAAAATTTTTTAAACGACCAGAAATGACCTCAAATCTGCTTGGAAATGGTTTTAAACCATTTTAAAAATGCAAAAAATCGATTTTTGCCAAATGCTCAAATGGTTAAAAATCATCATTTTTAAGCTTTCTGTCGTTTTTTTGCGATTTGGTGTGACTAAATGGCATTTTGCATGGTTTTTGAGGATTGTTGGTTCAATTTTGGACCAAAAAATCACTTTTTGAATTTTCAAAAGTGGTTTAATACCACATAAAAGTGGTTTTTAACCAATTTTAAGTTTAAGCACATTTTAAGACCGTTTGCAGGTATAAAAAAACTTATAACAGATAAGTACCAAAAAATCATTGCTCACAATAATTGTTTTTATCTTTTTTTTTGTCAATTTGCTAATTTTATGAAATTCACTGGGTCATCAAGTAATTTTGTACGAGAAATTTTTCTATATTAAGTAAAAACGCAAAGTTTCTATTTATTAAAGGCATATGGCCAAATTAGTTTTTATTAAAGCATTTACCTGAACAGTGTCACTGTCAGCAACAACTTTGACCGCGCACACCTTCTCCAAGTACTGCTCCAGCATCCGCCGTCTGCTGTCCAGCTGCTGTTCCGAGAGGCGAAAGGGCCATTTGCGCGGCAGTTTGGGCAAAGGAAAGTCGGTGAACTCCTCCCTTAGCAATTTGTTCAGCTGCACAAATTCACTGTACCGCCTCGATCCGAGATGCCTTCCGGCCATGTGTATTGAGTAGGCGACAAAGTGCTCGCCGTCGGAGTTTACCGACTGGTAGGTCGGGATGGTGATCGGCAGAGAACGCTTCTCCGAGTAGTCATTCGGCCTGGAGCCATAGCCATATGGTTCATCAATGCTCAGCCCATTGTCGGCGATGTCGCTGTTGTCAAGCGGAGCGGATATCACCAGCAGTTGAAGTCGATCCCCGCCTGCCTTGATCAGCTCCACTACCTGGCGATGATTAGCTCCCTCTACGTTTACGGCGTTCCTTAAAAATATTGTTTTAATAGAAAAATTAAAAATAAATTTCAAATAAAGTTTCTTTTATTGGAATTTCTTCCATATTGCGAATTGTTATTAAGCTATAATCATTTCTTTTGCGGTTACATGTGCATTCTTGTTCATCGGTATGTT
The DNA here is from genome assembly GCA_034700465.1 of Rotylenchus robustus. NCBI lineage: Eukaryota > Metazoa > Nematoda > Chromadorea > Rhabditida > Hoplolaimidae > Rotylenchus > Rotylenchus robustus. The sequence continues at coordinate 13,717 of JAQIYK010000109.1, forward strand.
TCCGACTCATTTTTCAATATATAGCGAAAGATTTTCACAGTTTCACACTCTCATTTCAAATAGCATTATTTTAGGGGCGTTGGGTATTTAAATTGAGCAAGAAATTACTGGGTTTTGTATTTAATAAATAACTGACACTTCCAAAATACGATCTCCTTTCCTCAGTCCTGCTCTGTCCGCAGCTCCTCCAATTAACACCGCACTTACATGCTGAAGCGGTGCATAAAGTTGGCCTTAAAAATAAAAACAACTTTATAATCCTATGGCAAAGGTACAGGGAGAGGCCCTTTCATTTCTTTTTCAGACTTAAGAATAAGAAATATTAATTGTTTGCGATTCGCATAACTTTTTAAGGGCAGAGTAAAATTCGGATAACTTTTTAATTAGTGTTTTCCAAATTTTTTAGTGTTTTCCAAAAATCAAGTTTTGAGCTTAGTATTGAGTAGAATCAAGCCCGTAAACAAACTAATTTTACATACCGTTTATGCTCCTCAACTGTCCTCCTTCGCTGACTTGACCCTTGACATTGAACCCAAACCCTTAAATACGAAGTTTTTAATTCGAACTTTATTTAGTTAAGAAACCTGATTCAGATTTGACTATGGTCACGAGGTGTTGGCCATTTCCGGATGCCGTGGAAGCTTTTGGAGAGCAAGTGTTATTATTAGTGTGGTTGAAAAAATCATCTGCTTCTTCATCAGTGCTCATTTGCAATGTTTGAATTTTGAATTTGAATAAACTAAAATGAGATCAACAGAGATTTATGTAATTGTCATTTTTATTATGATAGGATTTTCCGATTCTCTTCCAATTTTCAGCTTTTCAGATCCCTTTAATATGTATTATTAAAAACACGATAAATAAAAAAAATGATAAAGATAATAAAAAATCAAAATGATAAAGATAATGGTAAATAAATCGATATGTCCGCTCATTGCCCAGACCTAGCTCTTCCTACTTTGAACCTTATCTTACCCGTCCACTGTCACTGTCCTACCCAGCTAGGATTCCCTCCCGGCCCCCGCAAAAACATTCAAATTCCAAAATCCATTTGCTTTTATAATTTGATTCTAAAATTCACCCACTTTCCCTATTTCTTCGGTTATCGGACCTCGGACTACCCATCCATCCCACCAAAAACAACAAAACCCGATGAGGAGGAGAATCAAAAAAGAAAAGAAAGTGTTAGTCGGTCGGGCTCGGGCAAGGCAGGTAGAGATCTTAGCAAGAAAGCCGCAGCTTGTTTGCTTTCGGGGGAAAACATCCGCTGTTTCCACTCACTTTTCTTGCCTTTTTTATTCTTGTTCATTCTCGTCATCAATCACCTCGTGGGTTTAGATAAAAAAAAAACCAAGAAAAATTCAAAAAAATGTTGAGTTCCCGCCACATCGATCGATCTCATTGTAAGTCCCTTGTCCCTTCCTTAAATAACATATAAATTTTAATTATTGCTCCATTGTTCAAAAATATTATTGTTGTCAAGGTTACGGTGGAAAATGGAATTAATTGACGGAATAAGGCCTTAAGGGCCTTAAGGGATATGGAAAAAAGAAGAAAAGCTTAAATTTATTTTGAAAAAATAATTTAATTTTCGAAACAAAACAATTAACAACTTTATTATTGTGTATTTTATGCATTTAGTTATTTAGTACAAATTATTAGATCAAAATATGATAGTCAGAAGAGAAGATCATCCGAACTCAAAAAATATGGGCGAATGAACAGAAAAATCGATAAAATAATAATAATAATTAATGGGAAAAGCGGAGGGAGTGACGGAGCAAATGAGCGGATAAAAAGATAAAAGGATGGATAAGCAATTGGGGGACGGGGAGTGGGGGAGGGACCTATGGGGTAGAAAACAAAAAATGATCGGATGGAAAATGGGACTTTGGACATTGGAAGCAAGCACAAATTGGACACAAAAAAGAAAGGCGTGCACTTGGCCATTTTGGTCAAATTGACTTTGTTTTGAAAAGTTGCATAAGAAATGCCACTAAACTGGTTGGATTCAAGTTTTCATCCACTAGGATGATCCTAGGCCTAAGAAATCAAAAATTTGGATTTTTAATTGAATTTAACCAATTTGGTAATTGTGTGGGGAACAATGGATTGGCTGGTTGAGATCAGGACGCGGAGGGGCGGTGGAACGAACACAACATACCCGCTGGCAAATTATTGTACGGACGGAGCAGGAGGAGGGAAAGGTCACTATTTGGGGAAGAGACCAGAGGAGGTAGGGAGTAGGGAGGGAGGGAAGAGGGGCTAGACAGAGGGAATGGATGTCGCCTTAAGGCCATCTAATAAGGTCTTTCGGCCCGACTTAAGGTCTGTTTAAGTATTTTTTGCCTCGACTCAGTCAATGGCACCCGCAGGCATCCACCCGCATGTCCGCGTAGGTTTTCACCACAATCACATTGTTCAGGTCCTTGTACAGAATGGAAATGGCACTCATCTGAAAGCAAATTAAAATCAGAATTTTTGGGGAAAAAGTTCAAAAGTTCAGGACCAAACCTGAACTGGCACACAACTGGGCGCCGAGACTGCCGCCGGGTCGATGGAGTGAATCAGAGACTGGACAATGGCGTGGTTGGTAGTGTTCAAGTGGGAGGGCATCGGGTGGGTACAACGGCCGCGGCACTGGTAAGCTTCGTAACCGGCTAAAAATGGGAAATTTGGATTTTAAGAGGGAATTTCCTGGTTCCATGTTTTCGCATATATCAAAAGTTGAAGGTGATCCCGATCTCTAAGTAATTTAAGTCCAAATTTTAACGAAAAATTAATAACACATAGATTTTGACTGTTTTCCTTCCTCCCTGAAAAACCCTATTTGGTCAGATCAGATACCGCTCCAAACTGTTCCAAAAGGTCCAACCTGGTGCCATGATCCAGTCATGCCAATTCAGCTCCCCGAAGTCCACGTACAGCTCCGTCCTCCGACAATGGTGGTGATGTGCTCCTCCCCCGGCTGGCACTTTCCGATGCCTTCGGTGCTTTCGCTGTCTGCTCGAACTTGTTCCCCCCGACCTTGAGCTCGGTCCCGAGTTGTTCATCTTCTGTTGGTGCTGTTCCTCCTCGCCCTCCTCCTTCTCCTCCGCTCCCGACTGGACCACCCACCGCTTCGTCCTCCTCCTTCCCCCCGTTTTGCTATTTCCATTTTCCTCCTCCGCATAGACAATCAGTGCTACCGCGTCCAGGTACTCCTTGGCCGGCAGCTGAGAACCCGATGGGAAAATCAGCGCCAAAGTGAGCTGAAATGGCAGGAATAAACGGTTTGGGTACAATTTACAATTTTAAAGTTTGAATACGGTAGTACAGTAAAGGTGACCATTTTTGTGAGTTGAATAACCAAACCAAGTCCGAACCTGGTCGCTGTGATGTCCTCGCAAAAGTGGCGCAACATTGGCTCGGCCCTCATCTCCGAGTAGTACAACTCCCTCCTCTGCTGGTGCAGGATGTTCCCTGATCCCGTTTACTTTGTACACTGTCGATGGCGTTGTTGTTCCATTTTTTGTTGCCATTGCTTCCGACAAACGCAGTTCAGCGCGCACAATGTGTTCCTGAATGAGTGCCAAAGAGATCAAGCAGTTCAGTGCCAAAAAACTCACCTTTGTGGAATCTCTGCCGGTCGCGCTCAGATTGAACACCATCCACACCACTGTGTCCTCCTGGTGCTGTGCTGATGGAGCGTAGTGCCGGATGGTGTCCGCCTCCGGGTCCACGCTGTGTTTCTCGTACAATGTCCAAATGTACTGGGGCACCTTTACGGCCTCGTTGTTCTGTTGTACTGCTTGTCCTCCTCCGGCAAGTGTCTCAAGGCCAAATTTGCGCAAGAATGCCTGACGCAACAGAAGCCGCTCATCGGGCGAGAAGTGCATCGTTGTAGGGGAATGTGTTGTTGTGGAGGAAGAAGGGTGAATTGTGGCGGAGAATGAGCCACGCGGACTGCTAATAAGCAGTAGAAGGAGGAGCAGAAACAGGGAACAAAGCTCTAAGGAGGGCGTTGTCCGCCTTCTTGGGCAAGTTACTGTAATAATACCGTAGTATTGTGGCAAGAAAGTACTGTTGTGCTGTGGTCGTTGTTGTTGTTGTCGTCGCTGTTTTGGTGCCGTTGTTGCGCAATTTCTGGCTGGCCAGTTTGTGCAGGTCCAGGACATTGGCACGACGGACAGACACAACACGGTAAGGCGGCGAAGGAAGATAGAGGATTGGCCGAAAGGTTTTTGTGGGTGTACTATAAAAAGGGAGTGACTTTTTGGGTGACCAAAATGTGCGCTTGGAGGGACAATAATTTACTGGCCTAGAGGCCAGGAACAAGGGGACAAGTTCGGCCACATTCCCTCGGGGGACCATGATGTGGCCATAAGTCCGTTGTGGCCATAAGTGTCGCTTTCCGCCCTTCTTTGGCCATTTAATTGGACCCAAAGGGCTTCCCTTTTACACTTTTTTTTTGGGGGGGGGGACGGTCAAAGTACGTCGGACATCAATCTTTTTGTCGGCACAATGACTGATTCTAACAATATCCTTTTTGGAGGGTTGAAATTTTAGAAAGTACAGCTATCAAAATGCCTGGGATGATCTTCAAAAGGCCATGCCTAAAAATATCCAGAATGTGGTCACAAAAAAGGATTGAGGGCAGTTGGGAAAAGATTTGGCCAGTGCGGGGGAAATCCGAGCACGCTTCAAAGAGGGCACCGCCGCAAAAGATGGGCCAAGGAAGCGGATCGGATCAAAGGGAGTGCCGCCGCCGGGTAATCCGATACTACCGGGAAGTAACCAGCAGATTGAGAGTTGGTTGGGGTGGGGTGGTGGTTTGTTTTCATTTCCAATTCACTTTTTGCCGTCCCGGTGAGGGGAGAGGAGAGGTGGTTCGATCACCTCCTTTCACCACCCCCAAACCAACTCGCCGGAGGGGGAGGGGGCGAGAAAGGACAGGACGGGGCAGGGGGCTAGTTGCGGGGCGAGGGGGAGTGAGTTGCTGCTGATGGTGGTGGTGGTTGTTCTTTGGGTGGAGGGGTCGGTTGGTTGGTTGGTGTGTTGGTGTTGTGATTTTGTGATGAATTTGGTGGGGATCCTACGACCATGATGAATTGGACGAGTGCATCCATCATCACCACCACCACCTCCATATTCGACTTCGTCTTCGTTGTTACCCAATGAGATGGTCCTCCCCGACCTTACACCCTCTCCCCTCCCCTCCCCCACCACCTCTCCTCGCCATTATTTTTGGTGCTTCCCTTTCCCTATTTATTTGTTGGTTTTGGTTGTCCGTTTTTGGAGAGGTCGAAGGTGACACCAAAGTGGTGGCAGCGAAAATAAGGCGCAAAAGCGGCGGGAGGAACATATTCGCCCCCCTCTCCACAACAGTTTCTTCCGTCGTCGCCGATCATCGACTGATCGGCGCCCCGCTCTGCCGTTTTGCTACTTCCAGCAAAAAGTGGCTCCGGCCCGATTGTCCGCCAATGTGTTCGCTCGTCCGTTGGTTCATTCGATGGGATGGAGGGGGGAGCAAGTAGGGGAGGAGGATGATCATCATCATAGTTGGGCGGGGGAAGAGGTGGTTGGATGTGAGGAAGGTTGCAGAACTTGGAGGGGCAGGGGGGAGAGGGAGGGGGGAGTGTGGGAAAGGTGGCGGTGGGAAAGTGTTCGGTCGGGGAATGATGTGTGGGAACGGACCGGGGAGGAGCGAGGAAAGGGGGGGTGTAACAGATAATGAACGGAAGGGAGTAATGGCCGACTGGATGAAGAAGTGAAGCTGATCGGGCGGGAGGAGAAGCTGATCGGGAAAAGGAGCAGAAGCTGAGATCGGGAAAAGGAGCAGAGCTGAGATCGGCTTTTAAGAGATGTGCCGGAAGTGGTTGGCGGGATGGGACTTGGACGGGTGCTGGAGGGGGTTTACAACGCCACTTTCTCAAAACGTACGTCCGGATTGAGTGCATCCGGTTCCAAAGCCTCCCGGAACTCCTTACTGGAGTTAAGCATGAATTAGGGATTTATTCGAATTTGATCTTAAATATGCATTTCAAAGGTTTTAAATTTTAAATTTATATTGATGTACTACTCCAACTTCTCCAGAAAATCCAAGCATACTTCCTGAAAGGTCTCCAGTGGTTCAATCGGTGGACGGTTAAGGTAGCGCACTGAACTGGGTTCGAGTCCAGCATGACGCAGAACACTTTTATGTCCAAAGGAGCGGGGGAGGGAAAGAGGAGGGGGGGGCGAGGGAGGGGGGGGGGGTTGGATGGTCAAATTCCTGTTCAATTCAAAGGAAGGTTGTTGGGAAAGTGCCTTTCTTCTGTTCGTCCCCGTTGGTTGGTTGGATATCCCACCATCGACCAATTTGCCCGATTTGACACTTTCTTCGCTGAAAAACACCACCCATCCAATCCATCCATCATTTTGACAATATTATGTGCCCCCCCCCCTCCCCAATCCAATAATATTGATGTTTACCACCGATTAATTTGTTCTCCTCCCTCCCTCCATCCTCCAAATTTTCTCTTTTTCCCCCAAAACAACTTTCCCACTTCGTCACATTATAATTACCCATTTCTCAATATAGCATTATATTTTTGTTGTTTCTGACCAAAATGGCGCAGAAAATGAATGTGATCCAACAAAAAAAAGACAAAAAAAAGCATGGAAAATAAACAAATAAAAAGGCAATAAACATACAGTAACCGGGAAAAGAAAGTAAAATAGTAAACATACGGTAACCCGGAATAGGAGAACAGTACAGTAAACAGACAGAAACCTGAAGGGAAAGAGAAACAGTAAACATACAGTAACCCAATAAGGAGAGAATTCAAACAAACTACCTATCGTACCCCCAAAAAGAGACCAAATTCAAACATACAGTAACCCAATAAGGAGAGAATTCAAACAAACTACCTATCGTACCCCCAAAAAGAGACCAAATTCAAACATACAGTAACCCAATAAGGAGAGAATTCAAACAAACTACCTATCGTACCCCCAA
>JAQIYK010000110.1:0-20662 GCA_034700465.1 Rotylenchus robustus
CGCGGCGCCTATCGGCGCCGCAAAACAATGAAAATTGAGCTCTCAACCCAAAAATACACCCCTAAAAATCGATTTTTCGGTGTAATAATAAAAATGCACCCTTAAAAATCGACTTTTCGGCGCGAATAAAAAAAAGGTCACCAAAAAATTTTTGTACATAGCCCCCCCTGAAATCCAATCCGGGATACGGGCCTGAGTCTAGAGGCTGAGGTGGAATTCCCCCTCGAAATGCCAAAATTGAAAATTTTCAAAAATGCACGTTTTTGTCTGCTTAAAACCTTAAAATGGCCGCAGAAACAAAAATTACACCCCTAAGAATCGGTTTTTATTTTATTGGAATCCAAAAATCACCACTAAAAATTCGCCTCTCCGAAATTTCTTTGGTTACGCGGTTCCCGGTTACAAGTTTGCCCGAATGCCGAATCTTATAGTTCAATTCTCCTCAATTCAATTTCATTGGCCCCTTCAATCCGTTCAATCCAGGTTGCATTTTCAGGTGTTGGGGTGAATCCAGCTCAAAAGGCGTCCGACATTTTCATGAAGTACGGCTCGGAGTTGCGGCTGATCCCAAGGGACAGAGTTGGGTCAAGAAAAGTAAAAACATTTTGAAGATGATCACTGGCAACTGGCATATCACCGCAAACGATCACAATCAGATATTATATGATGCATGCATAAATGTACTGAATTTGGTTTGTCTTTGTTTATCCATTCATTCGGTTGTTTTGCAAAATGTAAGTGAACGACAATAAAGTTAGAAATGTCCCCCACTGGATTTGATCACATTCATTTGGTATTCCCGAGTCCCTTTCCCACTATCATCATCATCTATAATGCTGCTTTGAGATGGATTTTCTCCTCTAAGTGGTTCTCCGCCACCACTTCGTGCTCGTAAAGTACATTTTTCATTGCATATTTCAGCGCTTCAATGTCCTCCGGATTAGAACTAATATGAATTGAGATTAGATTTATCTCAATAATTTTAGAATTTACTTGATTCCAAAGGTTCCAATGCGCCATACTTTGCCCGCAGTCGGTCCCAATCCACCGGCGATCTCAACTCCTTGGGCCTGTTTTCGAAAAATCAATTTAAAAATATTCATTTTTGAACTTTTGACCGACCATCAATTTGTCCTGAACCGCTTTCCAGTTGACTCCGTCTGGTACGCACACAGTAGTCAAACACGGCAAACGGTTATTCTGTGGAATGATAATGTAATTTACCATTGATGAAAGAGTGATGGAGACCAAGCAGTTCAACAAACCTCCTTCTTCACAAACAGCTCCAGTCCCAGCTCATCCATCGCGGCGTAGAACAGTTTGGCATTGATCTGGTGCCGTTTGATCAGATTGCCGATGCCCTCCTGCGCCACTATCGACAATCCTTCCCTGAGCGCGTATACCAACGAGATTGGAGCAGTGTGGTGATATCTGTTCGAGCGAGACGTACAATTAAAATTGAACCTTCATCATCGGATACCTTCGTGGTTCGTTGAAGCATCCCCAATAGTTGCCTAGCTCAATAGCATCAAAATACCACGAGGCCACCTTTGTTTTTCGGTTCAAAAGCTTCTGCCTAAATCAATGCAATTTTCATTTGCACTTTATAATTTTGAGGGTATTTACAGTGCTTTGTTGCTGAACGAGATGGGTGCAAGTCCCGGCGGACAGTTCAGCACTTTCTGAGTGGCGGAATACACACAGTCCACCTTTTTGGAAAACAAATTATTAAATTCCAAAGATTTTGGAGCAAAAAGGTACCTTCAGTGCGTCTGCATGGAACGGAGCACCGCCAAGGGATGCGACAGTGTCCACCAAGAACAGGGTATCACTATAAAAGCCCAAAATTTACAGTATATGAAGAAAAAAATTATATATGATTTAAATAAACTTACAACGCATTACAAATCTCGCCAAAACGCTCCAAGGGATGCACCACACCTGTGGAACTTTCGCCATGGCATACGAAGGCCACGTGAGGACGATAATTGTCTACAGCCTAAATGTAAAAAAGGTATATTTATGTACCCAAATCTTTTGGCACAATCTCATGGCCCTGTCCATTACTCCATTATAAGAATCACTGTCGAAAAATGTTTAATTTCTTTAAAATGAATTTTTGAAAAATTTATTCGTAAGTGGAAGGCGGCCGGCAAAAAATCCAAAATGTGCACATGTGTAACAAAGCATTGGATACCTTTTTAGTCTGTACTTTTACGATCTTTTAACTACCTTTAGCAAGATAGACAGAGCAGGCAACTACCTTTTTACAATACTATTCGCAAATTTTATTAGAATGAATATAGGAACCTCGGCAAAATCCTCTACGTTGATCACTTCGCCCTCTGGCACAATTAGTCGATGCACTTTGAGGCCAAGCCTCTCCCCCAGACTTGCGGCCCTCTGGCCCCATACTCCGTTCTGCACCACCAAGATGGTCTCACCCGCTTCCAGCAAGTTCAGCAGGGCACATTCCATTCCGGCATGGCCAGTACCCGATACGGCAAAGGTCATCGGGTTTTCAGTTTGGAACACATATTGAATACCCGCCTTCACATCGTCCATGATCTTGATTGAGAATAATAACAAATAATTATCTGGTTCACCAAATTAATATTGGACCAACCTCAAAGAACTCGGTGTGCATGTGGCCGATCATGGGCTGGGTCAATCCATCCTGGACCATCGGTGCCATGTTACTCGGTCCCGGGCCAAACAGCTTCTTCTCGTTGACATGCAGAGGGCGCATCAGCCTATGAGGTGGCCCGATGGTGGCGGTGAAGCTGGAGTTTGCCATACACTGCAAAGATGGATGGATAGATGGGGTGGAGTTTATTATGTCTAATTAAGTTGGAGATTATTGCACAATGTTTCATTTCGACAACGAATGGATTATGAGAAGGATAGATAAGTTGACTAGGGGGTGGATAAAATGTCATCAGTGAATCAAAGAAGTTTTTGGCATTGAATTAAGGATTGTTTGTTTGTTTGTTGCGAGTTTTATCGGTGCTTGCTCACGTGAAAGATCAAATCTCAAGGTCAAAATGTGTTATTGATGAACACAAAAATATTCAATGATAAAATGTTCAAATTAAATTTTATATTCGTTTCGATTTTATCTTTTTATTAGTTTGTTTTTATCAAAATTAATAAATTAAAGATCAAAGATGGAGTTGTATATTGTAGAGAGGATTGTTCCTTTTCCTCTCGCTTGTGTCTTGATTGATGTTATCGCTGATTTGATTAGATAACTATAAATGTACTGGGATTGGAAGATGGAATCAATGAATGTAATGTTTATTTTTGGATGCTAATAATTCGATTTAATGGAATAAATGATCAAATAAAATCGGCTGACCCTGACCAAGTCGACCAATGTGCGCTCTCTGAGCAGTCGCTGTTGGTTGTGGCGAGCGGCGGTGGCGAGTGAGGGAGAGAGAGCGGTGGCGGCGACGGCAGCGACACTTTGGGGTAACATCCGACTGAGCATTTTGACACTTCTGTGTTTGTTGTTGTACTCAACAAGGAAGTAGGAAGGGACTCGATTCCGAATAAATAATAATAAATGAATGGATCGGAGGAGGAGGAGAACCCAAAAGAGGCGGCGGACTATTGGAACCTGAATGTTTTGTTTTAGACAAAAATATAGGGACGGAGATCGATCGAACAAGAGATTATTCCGAATTCAGGGATTGGACTGATTTCTCATATATGAGGGACCATCACCACCATTCTTTCACAAAAGGATGGATGATGATGCAATTGAAAAATAGGAGGGTGGATGATGCAAAAATTGACGACAAATAAATATCACACACAATAACATACACATTGGTTGCAGGGGAGATTGGCGGGGGGGGGGGGAGGAGAAGGAAGGGACAAACTTTTCCCACCACCCACGCCCATCCATACCATGCATAATGAACGTTCATTTTTAAAACAAATATGGGTGGGTTGTGGGTATATACTCACATTATACCGCCATATCCATGTGAAAAATATAATAATATATTTGGATTTTCTGGTTAAATATGGGCAATATCACTTTTTCTATATTTTCGGCTTCTTCATCGCATAAATATAAATTGAATAAAATCAACTTTGAAGGATCTTGCAAATTGAATTTTCATTATTCTCGTGAAAATTACAGCCTAAATTTTCGACCAAACCAAACTAGACACTCTCTAGACTATATAGACTAGAACCCAATTTCAAGTGTTGACAGGTAATACAAAATACAGTATGAAGGATATACTGATTTTTCTTCCGCAAATTACGCGCGTATATATACGAATGAATAAAAAAGGAAGAGAAGGGGGTGGATGATGAAAGGGAAAGTAAGAATTGGGCTTATATTGCGTGAGTGAGATGGTTCGTTTAGTGTTTAGTCGCTGGGTAGAGAAGGAAGGGAAGGAGGGAGGATGGCGGCATTCCCGACCAGTCCCTCCCCTCCCTCCGCTTTTTTCATTTCCATCGACCGGTCACAGTCAATTCACCAGCACATTAAAAGATGGCCTCCTCCCTACCTCTCACGGCCCACCAAAACCATCTTCTTGAGACCAATCAGTGATTGAAAAGAAGGATGAGTAAGTGTGGAACTGTGGAATGTAGATGAGAAAGATGTATAGATAGAAAGATACAAAGACGAACAAGTGTGAAAAGTAGTACAAACTTGGGAAAAAACTAACACAAACAACTCAAAAATTATTGTTTGACTAAATTTATAGTAGTACCTAATTTTGACTACAAAGAAATTTGGCTATAAAAAGGGCAACAACTAACTATAAACCACAAAATAGTTAAATGGGTTGGAGAAGGGGAGAATCACGAAACAGGACATATCTATGTAGGATGGATCATAAATAAAGACTGGGAACTTTGTTGGGGAAATTTGAGCGCAAATGCACCCATTCGATCGCCGCGCCCCGAACAGCTCGTCCTCCCCTCCCTCACTTCTGCGACTACCCCACTGTCAGTCAATCCATCCCAGCGCTTTCCTCTGCACTTTCCTTTTACTATGATATCGACCAACAAAGACCAAAGACGTCATCCCCCCACCCCCTAACCCTCTATAGCAAGCACCTATCTCTGAATGGATTCTTCGCTTTCTGATTCTGTCGGTCACTTCCCCAACAGCTGTCGCATTTTATCGCCTTGAACCCCCACCCCTCCCCTCCCTATGTGGGGATTGGGGAAAAGCCCGTTTTGGTTTTCTCCGCCTCTTCCCTAATCGCTGCCTTTCTTCGCTCCATCGTCGTTTTTAGACTAGCTTCTGTTGATAGAGCTGCTGGAGCTGGATGGAGTAATGATGAAAATGTGATCTGATAAGGAAGATGGAAAAATGAAGAAACGATGACATTTGTTGACGATAACAAACAAACTTATTCTTACTATTAGTTCTATATACTTCCGGGTTATCCAACCAAAATGGTGGTGTCAAATGTGTGGTGTCAAAATTAAAATGATTAGATCATGGCCAAATGGTTGATTTTGATGTCAGATTCGTGATCAGCGGACTTAAAGCCATTGCATTGTAGTTGTATTGTAGGTCAATGTCAATTTCAGAAATTATGTGGAAAGTGGAGCTCGCAACCGGGAAATACCTATGTATGTATCACCAATCACCACACTTTTTTTTTTATTTTTTTTTGTAAACTTTGCTCCAACAAAACGCCAATTTTCAAACAACGTCAGCGGCAAAAAAGAGAAGGAGGGGATGAAAGAGTGAGAGAGACGAAGGAAAGAGAATGGGAGTCAGACAACCAAGAAGAGAAATAGTGTGTTAAAAAGAAGCGAAAAGAAGCGATTGTTTTCCTGCTATAAAATTGAAATTGTTCGCTATAAACCTGAAATTTTTTTATGCCATTCGAAAGAGATCATTTTCTATCCAATAAACCCTAATACTAAACCAAAAAAGAAAAACCTTATTTCCATTTTCTTCTAAAAATGAGAAAGTTTACAAAAAAAATACAAAGAGAGAGTGGTGACCTATTGGCTATTGCTAGTAAGCAGTCCATCCATATTGAGTTAATTGAGCTGCCTCGGCTTGCTTGGAGGGTTGTAATTGTGATGAGCTTGTTGCCCCCATGGCGCCCGCCATTCAATTAGAGCTGCTCGAAACTAGCGTTGGACAAATCCCGACCCATTCGGGATTAGGTTTTCGGGATTGAAATTTTCGGGATTGATATTTTTCGGGATTGGGATTGTCGGGATCGTAAAAGTCGGGTTTCGGGATCGGGATAAACAAAAAATGAGAAGATCACGAATTTTGAATGTTGAACAAAGTTTAATTAATTTAATTAAAATTGAACAAAATTGAGCATTTTTTGAGTAGCGTCAGTGAAAAATTGATCATTCGCAAATTTCAAGTTCATTATCACTCACCCGTCCGTACCGTACCTGACCCAGCGCATCTGGCAAAGGAGAGAGATCCATGGCCGCACTTATCAACAAGTGCAGTAAGTAAACCACCAAGCGCAAGAAGCAAACTCAAGCACCGGCGGATGAAATTGGACGGAAGCCACCAGCGGCGGACGGGAGCAAACCATAGCAGCAGGAAAATGGAAAGCACTAATCTCTAATCAGTATGTATGTGGGGCGGACAATGAGAAATAAACCAATCGATGGCGGCACGCACGGGCACTGTCGGAGGAACCGAAGATGTGTCAGTGTCATTGTGTACATTAATCAATTCATGTTGGCACTTCGTTACGTTAAATGCCATGTTGTTGTAAAACCGGCGCAAAAATAATACAAAAATATAAAAAATAAAAATCCATTAGGATATTTTTGAAGCGATTGTTTTCTTATGTTTTTTTATATTTTATTTTTCTCTGTTCGCGTCCTTTTTTCACTGTTAGAGATTCAAATACCTTTAAAATCATTCGCTTCGAAAAATTCCTACTTAAAGATTATTTTGTCGAGGGCAATCAACGGGTTTTATTAGTTTGCCGTATCCATATCCGCCAACCACTCACCTTTGCGTTGAATGGGCATACACATACATAACATAGTCCATTTTTGGTTATCTTTTTATATTTACAAAAATTCGAGGCCCTATAAATTGGAAGGTGGTATCCATAACTCAATATATGTACATTATGTACATTTCAATGGTTTGTACATTTCAATGGTTTGAGACAAACCATTGAATTGTACATAATAAGATAATAACTCAATCTTTCTCTTTTTGCATGTTTTTATACTTTTCTTTCGAAGTCACATGTAAAAGCCAAAAAGTTGAATTCGAATCTCAAAAATACTTTCCCACAATTATCGATTTGCGGCCAAAAATTCACATCATCATTCTACATACATCTACCCATGCATGTAATATGTATACTTATCTATGATTGAACAAATCATCCAGTCCCTTGCTTAAGATTAAGAAACCATGAAGAAAGGATGTAGGGAGGGCGGGAAGAAACGACTAATTGTCGTCACTACAACGACGAACGAATCGAAGACATACCATCCAATGGCCCAATAGGAGGAAGGAAGTGGTAGTCTGTCCGGGAGAGCAAGCAGGATAGATAGGCCAACAACGGTGACAACGAACAACCTAACAGAAAGAAGGAAGGACGAGAAAGTGTGGAGAAAGGATGGATGGAGCGATGGAGGGAGGTCGACCGACATCATTTCCAACCCACCCAATCTCCATCCACCTTCAGCATCCGTCCTCTTCTTTTCGGCAAACAGACGCTCTGCGTCCGCCGAATCAATGGATAAGAGAGATGGATGGTTGAGTGAATCGATGTGGAAGAAAGGACGAAGAGGAGGAGTGCCCTGTCATCAATGAGCAGACCGAGCCAACACCATCCATTCATTCGTTGAATGAAGGAATCCTATTTGGCAGAGAATCACAACCATACATTATATGGACATATCAATCCACTGTTGCTTTACAAGGAAGGTTGTGTGTCGTTTGTCCCCCCCCCCATTTTCGGTTTGTCTGAAATTTCGCATACGGGCGGGTGTTTCCGATTTGACAAAATCTGATATCAGATTCGGAGTGGACAAACGACACTAAGTATTACCAGGTTGTTATCTATCCAATTTTTTACGTAAAACATCACCACACATAACAAGAACCAAGGTATATTTTTTTAGATTTTTCAAATTACCTTTCAAAAAAATGCAAAAATGTCAATTTCATTAATTTGCACTTTGCTTACTTAGTCAGGTGGAATCTACTCATTGCACCCATCTAGCGTAATTTCCTGTTTGGAAGGAAGCTATTTTTCATTTTTCACTGAATTACTTATTAGTATATATACGTATACGTATTTGTATGTATTCATATTCAGTATTCATTGTACTTGTGCACAACAACACAGGGTTTCAACCTTTGTATTTTCCTTCTCCTCAACCTTACCTACCTTAACACCACCAATTTCAACTATCTCCACCATTCTTCGACCCTATCACTTCTGCTGCTGTCCGCATGTGGTGGTGCCTTACCTTTTGTCCTTTCCCATTTTACTTTTTCCTCCTTCATTTATTTCTTCTCAATCCATTTATTCATTGATTCATTCATTCCCATCCATCCGTCGTCGTCGTCAGTCGTAGTTTCGTCGTTTGTTGTCGACGACGACGACACACACCAACCACATTTGTGTTGGATGGATGGTCGGATGAGTGTGTGAGAAGGCAGCTGAGGAAGGACGTGGTTGGTTGGTTTTGGAGGGTTGTTGGTCGGTGCTGGTGCTCTCTCCTCTCCCCTACCCTTACCCTCCCTCCTTTGCCTCTCTCATTCTTCTTTCCTTCCTTCACCTTCTGTCACTGACTACTGCGTCTGTGCCTTCTTTCTGTCTCTCTTCCTCTCTCTCCTATTTTCATCATTTACTTCACATCACCAGTAGTCGCTGTCGTCCCCACACACACATCCCTTCAGCCCACCACTTCAGAGCACAGCTAGCTAGTAGCGTCAACGTCACCAACAAGCAGTTTCAGCCTTAACTTTTCATTTTCATCATCATTTAACCTTAATTTTTCATTCAGTCATCATTATCTCAGTCATCGTTATCCTTAACTTTTCCACAAACACAGTCAACTTCATTGCCCATGACTCATCATAAGCATGAGACGTCTCATGAGTCTGAGTCAACTTATATTTGTACTAATACACCGTGTTAATAGTTGTTCTGCTGTTTGATAACGGCAGCAGAACTAACTTCACATCTATCCAAATCCATCAAAATGATGACGACGACCTTAGTATGTACATATGTAATGTTAGTGTAGTACACCTTGACGCACAATGTGCATAATATGGACATATTCATTCTCCAATAAAACTATAAAAGTAAATAAAGAAGGTCTTCTTCGTCGGATTTGGACGGACGGACAGCAGACTGAAATGGGATGGATGGACATTACACATTACATTTTTGGAAGAGGTCAACCATCAGCAAGTAGTACGGCACTCTGTTGTCCATTCCACCATTCAAAGTTCAACCATCATCATCCTTCAGCCCATCCATCTACCAATACCAATCTTTCCAATTCGTCGTCGTCGTTGTCAACACGACACTCCGAAAGGGGAGAAGGATGGTTGGTGATGGCCGGCCTCGGCCTCTCTTCTTATCCCTCCCTTTCCCTTCACCGCTCTTTTCATTTCTCCTCCTTTGCTCATTCTCCCCCTTTTTGCTGTTGTGTTTGTCTCACTCATTTTGCTTCATATGCATACATATGGCGATGGAGTCATCCTCCTATCGACCTTCAGTTCAGTTTTCCACCTATCTTCTATTCCAGACATCCAACAGTGAAATTGTTTTTGTTCCATTTTGCATTTTTCTTACATAGACAGACAGAACTTGCAGCGAAATAAGATCCTTTGATAATACTGATAGTGTTTTTAGATTGTAATATTTGGATTAATAATAATAAAAATTTGAACAAATTACCGAACCGAAAAGGAAAGTCCACTTCAAAGCGAACAGCAGACATAGTAACTGGCTACGAGATGTACAGCCAGGGTCAAGGTGTGCTTACCCAGCATCAGATGCTGCACATGCAACGACTGATGGGAAATCGGCCCCAGCAGAGAACAAGTTCCGCTTTCTTCGGTGCTGGTGAGATGGGCAGTATGGTATGTTTTGTGTATTAAACACATCGTCCAACATAATTAAATTATTAAATGAATTGTAGACCCAGGGTTCAGCAGATCTGTTCCGATTATAAAATTTTCATTATTTTTTTTACGATTCTTATGTCATTTTGCTTTCTAACACAGTTGAACACGCCGATGGACCTTAACGACCAGTATTCACTTGGTCTTGCGCAGCGTAACTTCGGAGGATTTGGCCAGGCGCAGCAGAACCAACTGATGCCAGGCTTCACAAATCGCGCTGAGATGAACAACTTTGCGGGTTCTAACGTGGTCGGAATCGGACAGGGAAGCAGTAGTGGAGGAGGAGGAGGAGGAACATCTAACGGCTTCATTGGCAGCGCGTGCACTCGAATACCAGTCTTCAAATGTCCAGAGTGCAGCATCATAAAAAATTCGAACGAAGAACTGGAGGTGAGAAAGCACTTTTAACAATTTATAATAGAAATATGACATTTTCAGAAATAAAATTATTTTGAAGAGAAAAAGTTGCGTAACAAAAATAAATTAGGAAAAGAATAGAAAATAGCCAAATGTTTTTTCATTTTGCTCGCCTCCTCAAGTACTTTTGATTGGTGCCAAATATGAGAGAATTTTGTTCAATCGAAGGCACTCGCCAAGATATTAAGGCAAATTGGCAAATACAAAGCTTACATATTCATTTTTGATTTTACTTGAAAGTAAATAAAAGAAAAGTCAAAGACGATATAAATTTGCATATTAAATTTGCCAAACTATTTTGATTTTGATCCTATGTTCAGGTTCACATAAAAACGGAACATCTCGGATGGTTGCCATTCCAATGTCCAATCTGTACTGCTTTGCGGGCTTCCGACATTCAAATGCGCGAACACATCCATTCTCATCACAAAAAGAGCGAAAACAAGGTTGGGAAAAACAGTTTTTTTGTTCTTGCTCTAACAAGCGGCTTTTTCAGTATATCTATGTTGACAACCCTCAAGCAAAGCGTGTTCTGCAGGAGATGATGGATCGTGCACTTTTTGGAGCTTCGCAATATGTTCAGCAGATGTCACGTCGAGGTGGCATATTCAAATAAAAGTATATTAATCGGGTATTTTTATGTTAGGTCAACTGAATGGACAGCAGCCAGTAGCTAAGAAGCCTCGTCTCAGTGGACCGGAGACCAATGGAACCTTGATGAGTTCGTCGACCACCAAAAGGTTATTTAATCATAATTTTATGTGATTATAGAAAAAGGTCATAATTAAATATTTTTCTAGTTTGGGTTTGGGTCTTCTTTTGGTAAAATTTCCCATTTTTCAATTCAAAATCGCGTATAATCAGTTTTTAAGCAAATTTAAAAATGTTTGAGGATTTTTTCTTGGAAAACTAAGTTGTACAACTGGTTATCAAAAAAGGACCCAAACTAGGAAGGAAAAAAGACCATAAATTGGACTTTGTTTTTCAAATCAAATTTTACCTTTTGAACTAATACTAGAATCTATAATCCTTAATTTACTACAACAGAACTGGAGATGAGCTTACTCCACGTCAACAACAGCGTTCAATCAATGTCGATGATGTGGGGCGCGAAAGCAAAAGCAGTACCGGAACAGAACCCAAGCAGGTCCAGAGCGAAACGACTGTGGACGAGGAGACAGATGCTCAACTATCGACTATTTTTGGTCGAAAAGTCAAGTCGGAGTTCGACATGGCAATTCGGGATGGGGACAGCTACTCACCGGATGATCAGTCCATGTTGCCGAACGAAGACGAGGACAATCTGCCAGATGACAACAGCCACCAGTTGGACGCACTGCAGAATGTGGCGGCAATGTTCTCGGCCAGTGGTGGGAGTGTTCATCAGTTGGGAGAGCAACCCAAAATGAACGGTGCTGGACAGCAGCGCGATTACTTTCCGGGCAGACGCGTTGTTCGCAACCGGCCAGGCCCAATGTATTTTTCATTTGTTTATATTTTTCAAATTTATAAATGGCTGGATCTTTGGTAAAAGTTGTAGGACATCCAAGAAGCGAGTGCTGGGCCTGTGTGCCGACTGTAACAAACCGATCACTGCAGGCGCACGTCAGATGCACATGTTTTTCCATCTCGGAAAGGATCTGAACGTAATTTTTAGCAAACATATTTTGTTTTTGGAAGGAGCCTTCTTTTTTTGATATGATTTGCCACTTGAAATATATATGTATTGTATATTACATATTTATTCATTTTAGACTTTTCGTTTTCGATGCAAACATCCCGGGTGCAAGGTGCAACATTACAGAAAGGACCAAATGGAGAACCATCAGTCTAAGGCTCATGGAAAGGTGGATGCAGACATGATGGAAGATCGAAGCATGGAGTTGTACAACTTGGTCCAGGTTAGATTACCGAAGATATATTTCTAAAGTTAAAAATATATTATCTTTAAGGAAATGTCGATGAAAATGTTGGGCACTAATGGGAACACTCCCGGGCCAACCGCGTCAAAGGCCCAAATGTTGTATGACCAACAGATGCGCGAAATGGAGGCCAACCTGGGCGTGAGGAAGCGTCGCAGAGTGAGATTTATAATTTATAATATAAATCGCAACAAATTTAATTATTTTTTCTCCCAATTTATATAATTTTGTGTTTAGCTTGAATACAACAATCAGTCAACGTCCAATTTGCCTCATCAAATCAACACAGCTGTACGCACTTCTGGCCTTCCGACTTATGACTCCGCAAATCGACGCGTGGAAGACTTGGAGTGTCGTCTGTGCAACAAATTCATCCTGAACCGCATCAAGGGATTCCACATTCTATGGCATCTGAACAACGACCTGGGCATTGTCCGTTACGGGTGCAAGTACTGCAACTTCAAACACGACCGACCACAGTCAGTGGCTGCGCACGGAAGCCGTGAACACGGGGACGATGGCGCATGCGAGGACTTGCTGTACAACTATGAGGACGAGCTCAAGTCCATGTCGAAGGCGTGCTTTGGGGTGGAGCGACTGTTCGAGAAAGAGATCCGTCGTCGGAACAAGCTGGTATGTTTGCCATGCAAATTATGACAATTAATAGACGGTGCTTCATTTGTTGCACCTTCAGGAACGTTCTGCACTTGAAAATTCGCCAACTCCCATTGACGACGACGAGAACTCGCAGCAAGGCAGCGAATCCAAACATTCTTTTCAGCAATTGAATCGTCGCTCTCAACAGATCGCCAACCTAAAAGTGCCCTTGAAGGCGGAGAGTGCTGATCGGAATTGGACGCCGAAGGAGCCGGTGAAAAAGCGACGCAGCGGACCACGCCGATTCGGAAGGTTGTTGCGATTTGCGAACCATTTTGGGGACATTCGAATGCACGATATTCACATGTTTTAGGGTTAGACGACAAATGTCGCGCAAGGCGCGGGACGCGATGGTCAAGTTGAGGGAGGTGAGTATGCGATTGGGAGGTGCGCAGTACTTCAAGAAGCGCAGCAATGAGACGGTTCCTTGCGAGGTTGGAGAAAATGATCAGTGATCAGAGAAAGGAAGTTGCCTTTTCAGAAATGTGGAAAGCTTGTTATCAACCGTCTGTCCGACCACGCTTATTCCCACATGGACGGCTGTGACCTGTTCCGTTGTCAGCAGTGCAATTTGGTGAAAAACAAAAACAACGAGAAATTCAATTCGACCATATTTTTTACTTTTAGGGTCATTACTCGCGTGAAACCATCGTCCGTCACTTGAAGGACTTCCACAACTCCCATGAAGCCCCAATGGACAACCGGCTTCGTTTTGCTCAGGTAATGCTCATTTAATATTGTTTTTGTAAAATAGGATATAAATCTATATCTTTCTAGGAGATAAAGGAATCGATTCGTGAGTGCTATCCTCGTCTTTTCGTTGACGCACCAATTCCGACCAAAGAAGTAGCATAAATAACTTAGAAAAAATATTGAGATTATATGTTTAATTTAGGACATTGAGAAGCTGAAGGCAAGCCTGAAGCTGAGTGGTCAACAGGTGCTGGTTTGCGAGAATGATGATGAAGACGGGGAACATGAGGGTGACGAAGCAGAGGTATGTGAGCAAAAGGATGAGGAGGATGAGGAAGGAAATGGCGGTGGAGAGGAGGAAGAGTTGGTGGTGGAAGGAGCGGAAAAGGTGGGGAATAGGGAATGAATTTTAGTAGTAATGTAGATGAACCGGGGAAGAAGACCAAACGGGTAAAATATTAAAATGAAAAAGAGGAGAATTGGATGGGAGAGGGTCTTAAATTAATAGAAAATTTAGGATGACGAGTACAACGACGGAGAAGTCGGGGAAGAGGAGGAACTGATGGAAGACGACGAGGAGGGCAACGAGGAAGAAGGAGGCGGAGGAGAGGAAGAGTTGTTAAACGACGACGACGAAGAAGAGGACGACGAAGACTATGAAGACGATGAAGAGATGGGCGAGCAAGCACCAAAGTTGGAAGAAGTTGGAGACGGAGCAGGAGCAGCGGGAGATGAGAAGAAGGAGAAGGGCGACAAAGCGCCGCCGGCGGACATTGTGCAGCCCAAGCCGAGGAAGGCCAAGGGCAACAGTGACGAAGGCAGCAAGTGATCAACACCAGACAGGACAGACAATCCTCGACCAGGTTCACTTATCTCTCATCTTATTAGACTCAATTTCTCATCATTCTTTTCATTTTTTCACTTTTGACTGTATTTCATTAATTATGTAAATTTAACTTTGTTTGTTGTTATTTATTTTGAACAATTTCTCTCACTTTTTTACTATGCGAAAACCAAAAAGAATAAACAATTTTATGATTTTTTTGATCGAAACTATCTCTTTTTAATTAAATTGAATTTGCGAGTTTTTCAATCATTATTTATTATTTTGTTTTGACATTGGATATTGTTGTTGTTTTTTGTTTTTTTTTGAATATAACTTGCATTAAATGAATATAACTTTTGAATATAACTTGCATTAAAACCCGTTGGTTGCACTCGACAAAATAATCTTTACAAATAGAAATAAAACATAAGGAAACAATCGCTTCAAAAATATCTTAATGGATTATTGCTTTTATATATTTTTGCATTATTTTTGCGCCGGTTGTACATTCATATTCATACTGTATAGCTAGCTCTCTTGGTTAAATAGGCGCGTGGTTACGGTATTTTGAAACGCATTTTCAGAAGTAGTGTTTGATACGGTATTTATTTAGTTTAAAATATCATATTACGGTATTTTCTTTAGATTAGTAAATTTTGATTAAATATTCTGTTTCGAGTTTGGCACATTTATTCTACAAAAAATTAAAAGTGAAAAGAGTAAAGGGACGGAAAAGAAAAGTGGCACAGTGTGGAACAGAACGAGCTGGAGATGAACAGCAACATGGCGAGAACGGACAGTGTCCGGCATTGAGTCCCTTCCCTGCGAGCAGTTCCAGCAGAGATGGATGGGAGCGGCGTTACTGTCTGGTCGTAACTGTCGAGGTCGGCAAGCAGTCCAGGGTTGTGTTCCAACTGTTCCGGAACTGGGCCAAGTTTAACATCAGCAGCCATTGTGCCATTGTTGGTCCGCCAATTTTGGTCAAAGGACACCGGAAAGATGCTGCCCCGAGTGGTCAACTGGAGCAAAAAAAAAACAATAATTAATTATTTTGTGATCTCTGATCAATTATTTTATTTTTTTATATTTTCCGAGTTTTTTCTACAGCAGTAGGGAGGGTTTCTTGTAAAAAGATCAAAATTCGCTCCGTTTTTTCTAGAAATTTTTTAAACGAAGTTGAATGGGGTTTGAGTGAAAAACCCGAATTGAAAAACCGGGTCTCAAAATTTAAAATATTTATATTTGAATAAAATATTTTGAGAATTGGCTTTATGGGCAAAAAAGCTCGATTTCCTCCATAATTTGTACAAATTACCAAAATTTTGTCGAATATTTTGAAAAATTTTGTTAGCAAAAATAATCAAAAATAGGTAGATACTTTTCCCAAATTGCAATTCCCTCTTAAAGGTGTATTGATTTAGCCACTCCGGGGTTAGAGAGAATACGGTAATGTACCGTGTAGAGGAAGCCGGCGATCGGTGTTTCCAACAGCTCGCCGATTCCGCTGCCATTCTCCCCGAACATGGCCAGTTGGTATTTGCCTTCGCTCGCCGCCATCCATCGGTCAATGTCCGCCGAACGGTTGGCCAACGGGGCATCGGTGTGGAAGACGAACAGGACATGTTGGCGACGATCTGAACGAGCGAATAGATCGGGAATTTGACACAAGATTCAATATCAAGTTTGATCCTAACATCCGAATCCGAGATTAAGGTTTAAACACCGAGATTGGACCTGGAGTTCAGACCACATATCAAGAGTTCCCTAACATTGTTAGCTGATCTCCACTCAATGGTACAATTTGTGGGTTAAAAAGTGAATCCGAAGCTGAGCTGGCTAGGGATTTCGTCAGACTAAAACAAAGTTCAAAAATCCCCCCCCAATCCCAAAGTCCAAGTTAAAATTATTGGCCTTCATCAGGGATCATTTCGGACTACTCCGAGGGGTATGGTTGGGTTTAAAGATTTTTTAATATTTCTAAGTTTACCCCAGTCCAAAGTCCAAACTCACAAGATTCACTGGCCGGCACAAAGCCGGCCCCAAGCGCCTGCGCAAAGCCGCGCGGAAAACGGTCGTTGAGGGCGCGCAAGTCGAGTTGGGCGGAGCCGAAGGAGGGATAGTCGAAGTAAAGCTGGAGGGCGGACGGGGCGGAGAGCTGGTCTGGGGTGGGAGGAGGAGGAAAGAGGACAAGATTAGCTCAAAGTTGAAGATAATAACGCGAAAATCCGCATTTTAGTTCACTTTTAGCTAAATAATACCGTACCCAACTTCAGTTTTGAACTTACAGTAATCCTTACCAATAGCCACCATTGCGTGCAGGAAGCCTCCGGCCTTGGGCGTTGCTGTTGCTTCTGTTTTGGATGTTGCTTCTGTTTCGCCTCCGTCCGGCTCCTCCCCGAACTCGATGCCCTCCAGGCTACTGTAGTTGGCCGCCTCCGCGTCGTCAAAGGGCAACAGCGAAATTTGGGCGCCGTTGCCCTCCACCGCGACCACTTTGCCACTTTGCGCGTCTCGGAGGAACACTCGGCGCAGACTGGCCTCCGGCACTTTGGGGAACACGTTCGGACTCAGCTTGGACTCCACCAACCCTGAACATTGAACATGGTCATATTTTGTCCCAAAATAAATAATAAAAAGTTAAAAAAAGGCCCACATTCCCGCATGGACATGCCCCTACTCTCGCAACACAACCACTGGACCCGCTTGCCCGCCTTCAACTCCTCCCCATCGTCCCCATCTTTTGTTGTCCGTTCCACTGCCATCCGACATTTGTACATGGCGGGACAAGCAAAGTTGGCACCTGGGTCACAAGGTGTACTGTCATAGTAAGTGCCGTTGTTTGGACATCTCCAGAGAGGCTGGACGGAGGAGGGGAACTGTTGTTGCTGGGCTAATAGAAGAAATAGGATTGGATTATGGTCGTCAAAATTCAGGATCTGGATTTGAATCCTGATTTGCAAATTGGTCTTAATTTAGATTTTGTAAACCAGAAATTCTGAAAATCTAGACCAAATCCACTAGATCTTCATACTGGATCAAAAAATTCAGACTGGGTCCAAATCCTGGAACCAGGGTTGCCAGGAGGTCGCTAAAATGGGATTGGAGGATTGCAAAGATTGGTTGCCAGGAGGGATACGAACCCACAACTTCAAGCAGTTCATGCACAAACTCCAGTTAGGCTACTGTATACTCTTTATAAGCCTTCGTTTCGCTCACCTAATGGGCTAAGCAATGACAGAGAAAGAAGCTGAAGCAGGACACGGATCAACAGCTGATTAGCTTTACGTCCCGGACGACGGCTCATTGGCCCAAAATGTGCTTGGGGTGTTTAGCAGATGGAAGAATTTTGATGGATTTAGTGAGGAAGAGGAGATGAAGGAGGTTGTCTGCTGGTGTTCCTCTCCTTCTCCACGTCGTCAACAGTCTCCCTCCCATCCATCGATCGTCCCATCCGGGCCAAAAAATGGGGGCCAAATTAAACAAATATTGGGGAAGACAATGGGAAAAAAGGGTGAAAGGGGGAGGAGGAGGAGGACAAATTGGGGATTTGGCCAATTAATGGGAGTGGTGGAAGATGGATAATGACAATGGTGTTGGAGGGGGATGGATTGGGACACTTTGCGGAAGGTTAAAAAGAATGGCCAAACGTGCCCCACAACGGACAAACACTGCCTTATTATTGAATGACTAATCGAGTGCATTGACTACCGGCGGGGGAATGAATAAATAATGAATAAGTGTGGCCAGCAGAAGGAAGGCACCACTTCCCATGGGGACGACCCCTCTTCCTTCTATTTGTCTCACATCCCCCGGACGGACCAGTTTTGGCCCATTCATATTGGGTAAGGGAAGAGGGGTACAGTAATCGGAAATGAAGTCAGTCACCATATACGGTATGCACATACACATACAGTACATCTTACTTAATGCAACTTTTGCAGCTTTGTTTTTACTCTTTTAGCAGTAGACACAGTATTTTTGCATTTGTAATACCATATATGGTATATGGTACCGTTTACCTATTTTTATCTTATCTCTTTTAGAGCAAAAGTTGAGAAGCAGACTTTACCTAAAAAAGAGGAAGAAATTTTATTTTTGATTTTTTTTTCCAAAAATGGTTAAAAATCTAAAGAAATTTGATCATTTCGCCGGGAGTTGGCCCGAGTAGTCCAATTTATTGCCCTCCCCCATATCCACAATAAATCATAAATAGTCCTCTGTCCCGTTCCGCCACTTTTATTTGTTTATAAATTATATTTGTCCCCATTTCTCTCCCCCCTATGTCCATTCCACACCTCCTTCCCCTCCACACCCTCGCCACATTGTCCCCCATTCCTCCCTCCCCCTCCCCCTCCCCTCTCCAATATCTGGTCTCCGGAACCTCTCTTTTTAGCACTGATCTCCTCTCCCATTTCCCCACCTTCCACCGATCCCAACCCCATTATCTTTCTCTTTTTTTGAACCCACTCATCTCTTTCGGCTTCCTTCTCCATTTCCCGTCCAGCAGATGTTTTTGGCTGGTCGACTTGGTGCTTATCGTTCTTTTCTATAAAACGACATCGTTCTCCAAAAATTCTTCCCTTTTTGCTGGAAGGCTCCTCTCTCTGATCATAGCCATACTTTTATCATTATTTTCATAGTCCTTTAAAGTGCACTTTTTTGCTTTTTACCCTAACCAAAAACACATTTAAAAAGGGATTTTAAAAATCTCATCCATACCTTCCACAACAGCTAAAATTGTTTAAAAATGAAAGAACATCTATCTACCACCAACAGAATGTTCTGTTTCTCCCCCTGCGTCATTCCCGCCGGCGTACGATTCATTCCCTTCTTCCCCACCCCGTCCATGTTCAGTCCCATCACTTTGTCCAGCTCATCCTCTCCTTCTTTTCCTCCTCAATGTTTCAGTTCCTCGCTTTTCCCTTTGTTCCCAGAAGAGATAGAACATAGAAGACCGGAATCATCCGAATCATCCCCTTCTCCCTCCTCTTCTCCCCGTCCTCCTCCATCTTTCCCTCCTCTTCTCCTCGTCTTCCCCCTCCCCCTCCTCTTCTCCCCGTCCTCCTCCGTCTTCCCCATCTCCTTCCCCTTCTCCCCGTCCTCCTCCATCTTCCCCATCCCCTTCCCCCTCCTCTTCCCTCCGTCCTCCTCCATCTTCCCCCTTCCCCTCCCCTTCTCCCCGTTTTCCTCCATATTCTCCATCCCCTCCATCTTCCCCTCCTCCTCTTCGTCCTGCTCCTGCTCCCCCTCCACGTTGTCGTCGTCGTCCTTCGCCTGAATTCATCCATTCATTGGTCCGACCAAATCAATTAATTCCCTCCTCCGAAACCTCACACACTTTTCCTCCATCCAACTGTCCATCTTTCCTCCCTCCCTCCTCTTCGTCGTTACGTATAATTCTCCACAAAAGTGTACTTACTCACCCATCTCCCACTTTTCCTTCTCCATCTTCTCCACGCCTCCCCTCTTTTCACTGCGCAAAATCAATTTTTTGTCGTTTTTGTGTCCTACAAATTTGATTCGATTAGCACATACTCACAGCACCAGGCTAATCATCAGTCACCACACCACCCCAAACTCGACCAACCACCAAACTTTTTTTTAATCCACCTAATGTAATAATGAGTGGACTTGTTTGTTTGTCTTCTCCCCAATTTTCGCATTATTTTATTTTTGGTGTTGCGAATTCAGCGAAAGATTAGTATTAGTTGGGTATTACGGTGTTTTTTTGGCCTTTTCATTCATTTATTCTTCCCGATTATATTCGGATGAGGCGAAAAGTGTGCAAAAAAGGGAGAAAGACAAATAGCAAATAGAAAACACAACAACAAACACTGAACACAACCAACAAAACATAAGGGGAGGGGAGGAGGAGAAGGAAGAGGAGGGGGAGGGGAGGAGGAGAGAAGGGAAAAGGGGGAGGGGGGAGAAGGGAATGAATCGTACGCTGGCGGGAATGACGCAGGGGGAGAAACAGAACATTCTGTTGGTGGTAGATAGATGTTCTTTCATTTT
>JAQIYK010000111.1:0-20654 GCA_034700465.1 Rotylenchus robustus
TAATTTGGTTAAACAATTTGAGGCGGGAAGATTTGACATTTTTGAACGAAAAATGGGCGATTTCCTTCAAAATGTACAAATTTTTTAAAAATTCCATTCGAAAAATCTCGATGAGAAATCGTATCGTGGTGTCGGGCTTATTTAAAAAACACACATTTCGAATATATACGGTAATTAAATTTGTGATTTCAAGTTTAATTTGTTCAGGAATTAACATTAAGTATGTATTAACTTACATCAATTTGGCCCATGTACGGATGTTGCTCTCCATGTGCTAACAATAACAAATATCGAGCCCTATAAAGAAGCTTCAGCGCCGAAGGAATGCAGAGGTTTGCAAAGGAGAAGTGTGCCAAATTTATCTGTGAAAATAGAAGATTTTAATTATGTATTCATTATTAATAGTAATTGTTTCGTGGTATTTTGATAAATTTTACATAATCCGAAATGGTCTCATAATGGTCAATGCCATTGCAGCGTTCGGAAATGAGCAGTGCACGGTGCTTAAAAAAAAATTCGAAAAAAAATATTAAAAAAGTTAACGTTAAACCTGTTGGGTTAATGCATCCGGATAATCATTCAGCGCGTAGGCCATGCGCGCCATGAATCGTAGACACAATGCCAAATCTGGATGCAGTGGTCCGTATATGCTGTTCATCATACTGTGCGCCTAAACATGAATTTGACTGTGCATATATAGCGATAGCGATCATTGCATGCAGTTGCAGGGGTACCAAATGATTTGCAAGAAAAAAGGAACTGGCTCTCAAAAAAGGCTTCAAAAAAAATTTTGCCTCAAAAAAGGCTTTTTAAAGGCAAAAAAAAGAAAATCGTAAAAAAAGGAAGAACCTTTAAAAAAAGGTATTCTGGGACCCCTGGATCATTGATATTGATTATTAATCAGTAATGTTTCACAATTAATTAATTACTTGCTGCATCAAATCGTAGCCGATGCGAATGAAACCCTGTTGCATTTTGATCAAAGCACTCAAATACAAATTATAAGCTCCTTGCGAACGTGGATTCAATCGTTTCGTTACAGGAACAAGTGCGAACACATCGTCTTCGCTAAAGGGTGCTTGTGACTTCGCTTTGGATGGATTCAGTTGGTAATTCTTAATTGGAATATTAATTGTTTCCTTCTCTAACTATTTAATCTGATCTTTGCCTTCAGCAAGATTTGCACCCCGTTCATCGTACAAAATCTTCTAAGGATGGACGAACGTTGGGCACCGCCACTCCACTCAATAAAGCTGTCGCAACTGTACAAAAGTAATATAAATTAAACAAAAAATCATGTTAAAACAAGAAAACAACCAATCGGAAGGAATTCGAAGACCATAATTTTCCAAAGAATCTTCACCAATGAGTCGCCAAAGACTTTCCTGCGTAAGCCGTGTCCAGGCCATGGTTTTCGGTGTTGGACTAGAACTAGCACCCATAATATGTGCTCTGTCCGAATATCCATATTTCCGCTTTTTCTTTCCACCGTTCTTTCCATTTCTTAGTGATGCTTGTCCTCCATTTGATGGATCATCAATCTGGGCTGATTGTGTTGTTTTGCCCGATCCAACCAAACAATTCAAAAATTGTGCAATTGCAGCTGCATTTGCTGCTGTCTCCACCCCTTGGATAAATTCGCGAAAAATGTGACGCAAACTTCTGGACAACAGCTCCACTTTCGCAATGGTCTAAACATTTTTGTTCAATTTTTTTTAATTTCACATGCTTCTTTCTGATTATTTTACCACGAGATAGTCGAGTTGGGAACATGCTTGCACTTTTTCAATCACTTTTCCCAAATAACGTATGTTAATGCCTCGGGCATGCAGTGCCTCAATGAGTGCAACTCCATCAATAGGAGACACAGCCAAATGTGTACAATCGCGTACAAATTGAGGAATTTGATGGACAAGCAAATACTCCGCAGCTTCTGCCACCAGTTGTTTTTGTCCCTAAATGAGTACATTACTTAAAAAGTTGTTTGGCGTTTGGTTTTGTGAGTAAAGCAGTTTGTGGGGAAAAAAGATGATAAAAAATGATTATTTCTTTGCCCAAAAACAAACATCAATGTCTTCCTCCGGTGCATGTTTCACAGCTGTGCTGTAGCAATCTGGGTTCAAACGTATGTCCGGCTCTACCTGTTTCTCCGGTTCTTGGGTGGATGTTGAAGCGTTGCCTTGTTCCTCTTTTTGATCATCATTTTCAACCTTTGTTTGGCTCTTTTTCTTGGCAGTTTGAAGGTTTTTATAACTATAAATACAAAATTAATTTTTTGATTAAGATATTCAATCTGGCACTTATTATTTATGGCTTGCCTGCAACAAAATTTGACGATTTTTTAGAAAAACTGGATGATATGGGGAGGGCGAGTTCCTCTCCCTCCTGCTACTATATACCTTCCTCTTCCTCAACCCCCCATTTTATTACGATGGTTTTCCTTCAAGGACCCTCATTTCGGTCGACTCACCCCTATTTCACCTATGACTGGTATATACATATATGATAGAAAACGTACTCGACAAATGAATCCACCAATTCTTGCCGAATGTAAACCAGTTTGTGCTTGAATTTTTTCGGGAATCCCTGTGCTTTAGATGCTTCAGTTTGCTCCGCATCATCCAGAAAATTAACATCTGGTGGAAAAGTGCGCAAAAGGTCCATCAAGTAATGCCGACGATCATTTCCAACAATGCCCTATTCAGAAAAATAAATTAAAAATCCGCTAAATCTTTGTAAAAATAAAACCTTGCTTTCATAGGAAGAATAAAGCTTGATAAACTTGCTCTCATCTCCCTCCTTTCCGTTCCATACCGAATGTGGTGCAATTTTCAAAATTCTGGCTGAATTTTCCAGGAGTTCCTCATAGGTTTCGTTTGTAGCAACAGTTTTCCCAGAATCATAAGATCCGTACACAATAGAATCTTGTTGCTCACGCTCCAAAATTCCTGGTATAATTGATTGTGCCATCACCCGAAAACCCTTGAAATCAATAATGGCCATCCCGGAGGTGTGCAGTCTAAATGTTTGTGTTACATACCAATCATCTTTTTCCGTACCAAACAACAAATCTCACTTGGGGTCGTCTATTTGAGCATATGCTTGCACCGCAGCTAAATCAGCTGAATATGACGCATGAGCGGCTGCATCTCCACCAAGTTCCTGCAATTCAAAAATCGCTTTTTATCCAATAATAAACAAATATTAATCGGAATTACTTTATAATGGTCCTTAACGTCAAATCCCAGTGAAAAGAATATATTATTCCAGATGAACATGTGCATGCGGGGCTCATCCATCGGATTAATTGTGTGCACAGAACCATCAATAACCTGACAAAGTTTGTTTAAAATTTTTATGTGAATTTGTGAATTAGCGTCGAAACATATTTATAGCTGTAACGAAAGATTTCCGAAAAATATAGTTTATTTATTTAATCAAAAAATTAAACAATGGCACATAGTTTTCATCTATTAAATATCGTAGAGTAATAAAGTAAAATACGGCAATTTCCCAAATTTTTAATACCTTTTTGGTCAGATTTGAAGCTTTAGATTTAAGGATAATAAAGCTATATGATGCTTTTATTGATCACTCACCGCTGTAGCACCGCGAATACATGCCGCGAGAAAGTCTGCGTGCACCTTGAACCGAGCTCGGTCCCTACACAGCTTCTCCGCAAAATTGCCTTGGGGCATATCATGGGTAGTTTGTAATTCTTCGTTCCAATCGCGAATCTGGCCGGGCATGTGGTCCTCCAATCCCAGTCGATGTGGCTGATGCTCATCGGCGCGAATTTGGTCCTGACCATGTTCGACAAAAGGAACAATCTGCGTGCAAAGAAAAAACAAATTAATTTTTTAAAGTCATTACTCCATAAACAAGGCACTCACCCACTGAAAGAGTTGATATGGGGTTGGGAGTCTTTCAAATAAATGTCTCTCATTTCGGAGTTTTAATATTTGGCCAAAAGTCTTCTTGAAGTGAACACTGAGGTCGGAGAGCAAATCGAACAGACTGTGGAAGATGCGCCCGCCATATGTTGATGACCGCTCCGGTTTGAACTTATCGCCAATTGTGGAATTGACAAAAAACCCATGCGTACAACAAGTGATATGAAAGCGACGATCCTCAGCGGTATCCACAATCAGATAGAGAATGTCTCCCTTCAACAATATGATGTAAACATTTTCTCAAGGATTCTATTTCAATATAATGACCAGAGTGGGAATTTGTTTAAATCCCATGAATTTATTGATATTAGTCAGATTTTTGTTTTTCAACAATTTTCAAAAAGTAGATATTTAATTTTTTGTCGTAATTTTTCGATTGGTTAAATATTCAGTTACTTTCATTTTCCTTGGACCAGGAGGCGGGTTGAAAGGCGAAAAGGAGATCTGTTTGAATGCACAACACTGGTTGGATTGCAAAGTGCTATTGGCATGGTCAGCAATTGGAATAAGCGGCTTGAGAGGGATGTCCGTGGATCCAGGTTGGATCCATTCAGGAGGTAAACAGTCAGACTCGGATCGTAGCAACTCGGCGGTTGAGGCCGATACTTTGGACCTTTTGTTGGAGTCATCCGATGATGTTGAAGACTGAGTTATGCTGGCAAGGCATGACAACGATGCACACTCAACGCCATTGACCGCATCCGAAATGTCTAACGAACGGATGATTTCGCGCAAGTGGCGCACATGAACTCGAGCCTCCCGAATGTTGTAGGGTTCTACACTCAATATATAAATGATTAAAATTTGAAGAAAAATTAGTGGTATAGGAAGCAGCAAGGAAAGCTCATCTCTAAAGAAATGGTAGTTCCTCATGACCTCCCTTTAATTTTTATTCCTCTCACAAGACAGCTATCAACACTTGAATTTTTATCAAAATTTTTATAAGAAAAACAAATAAATTCCGTCAAAATCCCAAATAAGTTAGTCAAAGTGCCAAATCTACATTTCATTAACTGTAACCCTTAATAGCAAATATCAAATTATTCAAAATTCAATGTATTCCACTAATATAATAAACATTAAAAAGCTCTTCTCCGGATTTTTCCCGACCTTCACTTACCTTCAACCAAACGGAAAACTGCACGGTCTTTTATACCCGGCACATTGCGAATTTCAGTGAAGTGATCCAATGGAGTTCCTTCATAATACAGTTTAAAACATGTGCGATGGCAAGTGGAATCCCTCTCTAACAACATGTGATAAAGCTCTTGTATGATATCGGAGTCATTTATCTGCAAAAATTTATATTTTATTTTTTACTGCCATGTTTTGATTTTTCAAAAAACAATTCTATGGTCAGGGCAAGGCATCCACATCCACAAGCGACGCCAGGATTTTATCATGGGGAGGGAGCACTTTTTCAAAAAAGTCGATCTTAGGGGGTGTATATTAAAGAAAAATTTTGTACAACATCAATACTATTATTTACGACAAAAATCGGCTGCAAAGGTACAATTTTTCATTCATAACAACACTGTAATGTAATCGATGATAAGTGGGGGCTCGGTGGTGCCGGTAGGCGCCACCGGAAATTTTTTTTTTGAAAAATTAGTGAATTTTCTTAAGGAAAATAATTATTTTATTTGGATTTTTTCTTTCTTCCTCAAAATTTTAAAATATCAAAATTTTCAAAAAATGTGTTTTTCCACTTTGTTGAGAATAGCTCAAATGGACTTTTTGAGGAAGCCTCACTACCTTATGATTTTGATAAATGAGGATAAAAATGACAAAGAGAAAATACTCACTTGCACATCTATCTGTTCTCCGCCAGGTACCACAATCCGTATGCGAAAGAATCTATTGTCGTTGGTAGTGGTTTGTTTTTCTTCAGATTTAGCTTGTTCGGGATCGCACTTTTCTTTCATGTTTTCCTTTTCTTCAACCGACCCGACAATCATTTCGGCTGGCGATTGTTGTCCTTCTGGAGTAGAAGGCAATTCTTCTGGAGTGCCCACCGAGGTGGATGACTCGTGTCCGCTGTCATTATGTACCGCCAAATCCTCCTCCACCTATACATACATAAGTACAAGTAACAAGTACAATAGTGCCGAATAAAATTAATAGATAATACATGATTAGGCAGTAATTCGAGTTGAAATTAGAGCCCGGCAGAGAGGTTCGATCGATATTTCGATACGATAATCTCGAAAAATCTCGATCGACATCGCAAAATATCGAAAAAACCAAAAAGGTTCGATCGAGATTTCGATACGATATTTTTCGATAATATCGAATCGATATCTCGACGAGATATCGTATCGTGCCGGGCTGCGGGGGTTAAAATCTATAATTTCTGTTTTGTTTGTAAAAAAGGAATCGCAACAAATTCAATAACATTTCATATGAATGAGCTATCGCTTCGATTTCCTTAAGCTCTTTAGTCTTATGTTATTCTATGCAAAAATTATCTTCAAAAAGGAAAATATGTGGAAAAAATTTGCCAAACCATATATGTATATTAAAAATTAAACAACCGCCACTTGTCTAGTTTGCATCCTTTCTTGTTCCAAATTTTGAAAAACTGGTCTCACTTTATTTTTGAAAATGGGGATACAAACCAGAGAAGTGTCAAATAGACTACCTGCACCGTTGCCCGACTCAATTCTTCTGATTCAATTGGCTGTTTTTCATCCTTTGTTGATGACGGCTTTTCATTAGATGCTGCAGCATCCATTCCTTTGCAAAGTAATATGTATTGCCGAAAAAGGCTCTAATTTAAAATAAAAATTGTTACAAAATGTAAATGAACAATGCAATGAACTATGTCAAAATGATGGAATTCTTTATCAAAATTCAAAATTAATAAAATCCGAAAAATTTTCAACAATTTTTTTTGTTTAAAATCTTGATCTGACATATCTTCAATGTTTTTTTTATGGCAATACTTCTTGGTTGAAACTTTGATTCTAATACTTAGTATTTATGTGATTTTGTTTTGCTAATTGTATTTTTGGAACAGAATATTTTTTCACCCAATATCATTCTTGCAAAAGGCAAACAAATTTTGGGGTCATCAAACAACCAACGCAGGGAGGGAAGAAAGGGCAGTATAAAATTGTCAAAAAAGTGAATAACAAAAAATGAACCATAAACAAACATCACACAACAAAACAAACAACTCAAAGACCAATTCACGCCATTAAAAAGCAAAAACTCGCATTATTGCATTTTGGAAGGACAACGAACGAACGTGGGAGGGAGGAAGAAACGGAATGTTTTTTGGTGGACGGAATTTGAAATGTCCGTGTTTTTTAACTTTTTAAAATTTAACATTTTTTTCATTTTCAGGTTTTCAGCTCAAATTTGTTTTTGGGAGGGGGTGTTTAAGCCTAAAAATAACAAAAATTGCAAAACAAAAGTGTCCCCCTATGTACAAAATTGAAAAAGGCAAGATTTTAGCTTCGGACTATTAGTTTTTATGGATTTTACAATGTTTTAAAACAATTTTACAAAAATTCGGGAAAAATATTTTTGACAGCAAAAAATAGGCCCCCCTTTGGGCACTTGTGTTTGGGTGTACATTTTTGGCCAAATTATCAAACATTAAAATTTCAAGTCCAATTTTTTCCTAAAAATGCTGACCCAGTATGTAAAATTTTACGAAAAATTTGAAAAATTCGAGGTCTAGTCCAGCAGGCTTAGGGATCGAAAAACCGATGCCGCAATTGGAATCACGGTAAAATTTCACTCACAAGGAGTCTTTTTTAAATAAAATAAGTGTTTTGACAATAGAATTTGGTTTTATAATGCGACCAAAAATGTACACCCAAACTACACAAAGTTACCCCCCCCCCTCTTTGGTTTTAAAAAAGGGCCCCAAAACGAGACAAATGCCATCACCATCAGAAATGGCAAAAAAGAATTAATGCAAAGGTGCAAATTGGGGCAGGCATAGAAAATGTAAAAAAAGAAAGTACCACTCACAATTTTTTTCTTGTTCTGCTGGACCCGATAAAATAGAGGAAAAAGGAATGGGATGACGGCGGGAGGGGAGGGAGGAATAAGGAGATTGGGACGGGCGGGCGGCGACTGCGTAGGAAGGGAACTTCGCAAAATGTTCTTTCTTCAGTTGGTTCCCCCTCCTTTCATTTGTCGTAGTTAGACCCAAATGATAACAGCACTACGGCAGCCCATCTTACCCCCCCTTCCCCTCCCCCTTCCCCTGCTGGTCCCTCTCCCCCTTACCCCCCCCCCTTCCCCTGCTGGACCCCCTCCCCTTTTTCGTCCTTTCATTGTGTGGAGTGTTCTTTGCTCACCCACTCGCTTTCCCTCACAGTGCTGGGCAAATCACAACTCTGTCAGGGTCCCTGTGAGAACGAAGGACCCACCCGAAAAGAGGACTCATTTCTCTCTTCATATCTCCCTCTCCCTCCCATTCACTCCTTCCTGCCCCCACCTCTTCCGTTTTGCTCGCCGTTGTCTGTTGCTCGAACAACAGCAAAGCCACCATTGTCGATTCGCAAATATAAGTGGCTTAAACCAATAAGCAAGCAAAGGTTGGGAAGTGGGAAAAAGAAAGAGGAGAAAAATGAGGAGAAAAGGAGGTCGGGAAAAATCGAAGTGTCGGTTTGGCCAAGCCAATGTTATTCCATCCCCTCCCCTTTCTGCTCCCTATCCTCCTAATATCCATCCATCCACACCAGGCTGCTCCGTCCTTGGGGGTTCGTGATCCCTCCATACCTCTCTCCATCTCTGCACCTCCTTTGTAATCGATCCGGCCCTTCCTCCCTTCGCCCCGCTACTTACATTCTCGAAAAAGTAATTTATCTTCTCGCATCTTTCTCTCACTCATCACTGCCTGGTGTAGCGGTTTGAAGCAAGTGGTAGATACTGGTGATTGGAAAAATAATATTTTTATTTCAATAAAAAAAATTTCACATGGTAATTAACATTTATAATTTTTCTATCATCATCTACGGGTGATCGGAAAAATAATATTGAAATATTTTGCAATATTTAAATTAATTAGCTTATTCGATTTTAAACTGACTAGGAAAAGGAACATGTTTTTCCGTAAAAAATACTAATTTATAAAACAATTCTCAAATCTATACATTTATATTATAATTTTTAAACTTCATAACATATGGTCGGCTCATTTTCTATTGTTCTATACAATATATGATACACATAGTAATAATATATGGATTGGAATTCCGAACCTTGTTAAATTCCGCACAACCAATAAAAGATTTGCATAGTAAGTAAACCTATCGATAAACCGTACATCGCACAACATCCATCTCCGATCCATTCTTTTGGTTTTCCTTACTGTAATGTATGTGCTTATCATCATCTATCTTGCCTTATATGTTTTATCTATTTGTATTTGTGAAAGTCTAGACATCATTGAGAAAAACTCTTCTTTTTTATTATCAATTTCGATTTACGACCCAAACAGTTTCCATCCATATCTGTTATAAAGTATCGCCCTGTTCTAACATTGGTGGATAGTCTCAAAAGTTAATAATTATATAATTTTATGAAAATTATAATTTTAAAATAATTTAAATAATTTGTCAAATTAATTGGTACAAAAACTGAAGTGTTGGTCAATTTACTCAAATTTATATCATATATGTGGAATGCATAGTTCACAATAATATTATTTAATAATAAAAATTGAATTAATAATTCTCACCAATTACACTAATAAATAATGTCACAGATAGTTGAACGGAAGTTTATTGCCTAAACACAAAAAGAACAAAACTACCGATAAACAATAAGGTCCTAATAGAAGAAGGAATTTAATTTTATTGGCACAAAAGTTTTATGGGGACAAAAATGTTTGAATTAGAGGTGCGCGCAAAATCCAGAGTGGTCAGTGATTAGAGACTCGGCTGTTCAGAAAAATCAGCTTCGGGCATGATGTAACTAATGTCATCCCATGGGTGCCGGTAGAGCGGCTGCTTCAGACGACGCTGATCCAGATAATGACCTTAAAGTCGAGGCATTTACTTATTTCGGCAATAAAAAAATTTACCAATGAATCCGAGACTGCGACCAAGCACAAAGAGACCATTCAAAGCGCCGATCTCAATAGTTTCACTTGCTTCTTGGGGTGTGAACATCCCTGAATGTCGCAGAATGTCAACAAATATCGTCGCAATTGCACCATCCACATTCAGGATCAGATTCGGTTTCTAAAATAATGCATTTATATAATATATCAAAAATAAAAAAAGTAAGGGTAGTAAGTAGACTGTTTCTCGTTGGATTCTTAACTTAAAAATTCACCCACTATCCCGTTTTAATTCTACAATTTTTGTGTGTTTTATCCTAACGGTAATGTAAAAAATGGGTGTGTTGGTTTAAAAAAACTATCGTTAACTTCAATGTACCCAGAACATCCCTGAACCTTTTCCTCATCCTTTCAATTCAATAACCAAGAATTTCTTTTCCTACCTTTGAAGTTGTGATCTGTTCAACTTTGAGGGCGTAATCGAACAATGGCGTTTCCTGCTTGAAGAAACTTTTGTCCTTTGCAAACTTTTTCAGGATCTCAACACGCTTATCAGGATTGTTGATCTATAGTTTAAAAACACCATTTATTTATTTATTTCTGGTACTGAAATGTCATACCGATTTGACTCGATG
Organism: Rotylenchus robustus; assembly: GCA_034700465.1. Lineage (NCBI taxonomy): Eukaryota > Metazoa > Nematoda > Chromadorea > Rhabditida > Hoplolaimidae > Rotylenchus > Rotylenchus robustus. Next base: position 10,614 of record JAQIYK010000111.1, read on the forward strand.
TCCAATACCAGGGATGAGTTTGCCCAATCGCTTTTGCTCATTTACAAATTGCATGGCACTCAGTCCTTTGTCCATTGCCTCGCTGAAACTTTTCGCGGCACCATCCAAAGCTCCGCCAAATCTATCACCCTAAAGAGCAATTTCATGTGTTATTTCTATATATAGTAATAAGATAAAAAATAAACAGTACAATTGTCAATAGGCCAGAAACGAGTGAGGAAATCAAATCTTTTCCAGCTCGGGCGCATACAATGGTGTTATGTGCTCCACTGACAGCTGGGCCATGGTCGGCAGTTAGCATCAAACAAATCTCGAAGAAACGGTTCGCATACTCTGGTAGACGTTTCTAAAAAACAGATAATTTTAAAGATAAGTGAAATTGACACCGGGTCGATCCAGAATCAAGTCAGGATTCGACAAATTAAAAATATATTGTACAAATACAAACCTGAAACCAAAGAAGCCCTAGCACTCCGCCAACACCAACATTATTTTCAAGCACGCGAGTAATGGGAACGCCAGCATACAATAATTCCTCGCCACGTTCATCACAAATTGAAGTCATGAAGGAAGCAGGCTTCCGGATCAAACCCAGTTCCTAAAAAGATTTTGTAAAATGCTTTAAAAATGTTATATGACAAAAAAACCTTTGCCCATGCGTAGTCCATCGGAACAGGCGGTGGCGGTTCCTCGTCATGCGGAACAATTGTTCCATTGGAAACCAGCTGTTGGTATACCTTTGCGATAACAACGCCAAAGTCATCGAATGAATCGGGCACGTGTCCGCCAGCGGCTCTTATTGCCGCATTTTTGTTTGCTGCAGTCTCTCGAGTAGCATTTGCCGAAGCACCCGCATGGCCGAACTGCACTTCGGAAGTGATGTGATCGGCGCATGTTCCAATGCACCACGCGACCAGTGGCTTATTGATGCGCTTCTCTTTGAGTGCCTGCACGATCTTGTACTCCTCTTCACCTCCCACTTCGCCTAGAAGGACCATCATTTTGACTCTGAAATATGTGTAATTTAATGTAAGGGATTCAACTGCATTTTTTAATAAATTAGATGATGGATTGATAAAAAAAATTCGTTTGTTTATGGGTTTATGGACTTGGACTATGTAGATTATCTCCATCTTAATTGATCACAGTTCATTCTGTTATCTATTTTTAACTTCAAAAGTAACCTAGGATCATCTTGGTAGCGAAGAATATGGTCAGTGTAGGTAGAGCCTGGGTAACGGTCTCCGCCGATCGCAATTCCTTCAAATACCCCATCAGTGTTGTGAGAAATGATGTTGTTCAGCTTAAAACATTTTTCCAATAAGCGTTTTTTAAATGTCGATTAATAAAAATAAACCTCATTGGACATTCCACCTGAACGTGACACATACGCAACACTTCCAGACCTGTACAGCTTCGATGCAAGAATGTTGTCCATCATTCCGCCAGTGTTCCCAATCTTGAAACAGCCAGGCTTGATGCCACCTACAGTTGCAGGTCCAATAATGGTGACCCCCTTTTGTCTGGCAACCTATCAAATCAAGTGTTATCAAACTCAAACAACAAAAAAAGTATACAAGCAAATTTCTTACCTTGATTAGTTTGCGCGTCTGATTCTCTGGCACTCCTTCCGCAATGATAGCAATCACTTTAATCTGCGTGCAATTCAGTGCCTCCAAAACCGTATCAAACACTGATCGCATTGAAGCAAAAGTGATCATCACGGAGGCCTCTGGATGACTTTTGAAAGCGGTCGCCATAGATTTGTATGCCGGAATAAGCAACTCCTTTTGGCCGAAGTAGTACTTTTGCTTATGGTCACCAGTAAAGGGATAGGTAGATGCAACAACGGAAGGCGTTGATCGTTTGCACACATAGTCAAAATCAAGCATTCCCTTAATAAAAACATATACTCCAAGTGTTTCTAAATAGCAAAGTGCGAGTGCGAATTATGGTTTATGATTTTTCATATGTTTTTTTACCAGCAAACGGCCTAAAAAAGAACATTAGGCCGTTTGGTTGCTACGTTAAGAAGCTTAAAAACGTTAGGATGCATAAATTAGTTAGGATGCTTAAAATTAGTTTAAAACCATTTAAAGTGGTTTAAACCCAATTTGAGCTATTTTAAAATCGATTTTTTGGTCCAAAATTGAACCAACAACCCTCAAAAACCATGCAAAATTCCATTTCGTCTCACCAAATCGCAAAAATAATGGCTTACAAGCTTAAAAATGAAGATGATTTTCAACCTATTTGAGCATTTTTTTGAATTTTTAAAAATGATTTAAACCACTCAAAAATGGTTTTAGCCCGATTTTAAGCATTTTTTTGGGTTTTTTTACCGTTTGCAGGTTTAAAAACATTTAAAAAAACGGAAAAAGTCAATTTTTCAAAACTGTCCTATTTGCATATAGTGCCCATTCAACTCTCGGCTTCTTACCTGAATCGCCCTTTGCTGTTGTCCCCAGATGATTGCTTTAGTGTCCCGTTCAAAAAGGCTCTTGACTGCATCTAGCACGAGTTCATTCCCCGCTGCTTTCGCATGCTTTTGAGCGGCAACCATCTCACTGTTTTTTGGGTAACCATTTGCAACTTGTGAAGGCTGTTGGCTAGAGGATGATCCACCTGACCCTTCGCTCTTAAATAAAGATTTTTTAATCTTTTAATTACTAGTTTATCGTAAAAACAAACCGAGCGTTCGGTTGTCAGCAAGAACTGTCCAGTTGTATGCGGAGTGAGCGATGCTTCCGGTAAAGGACGGACTCCCAGCGCGGCACCCACAATGCTGGTCATATGAGTTTCAGGTCCAAACACGTGAATGGGCAGATTCAATTTGGTGGCTAAACAGATTTAGTCTGTTAATTGTTCCTTATAACCAAAAAATCATACCTGCTTCTTTGAATTTGCGCAAACCTCCTTGATAATTAGGACCACCGCGACGAACAAAAATAGTGACCTTATGTTGTCGTAGCTTTTCCGCAAACATTTCAACCGCTCGGATAATACCCTGAAAATTTAGCATTTTCTTTAAACTTGAAGTACTTATAATTCGCACCTTGAATGTGGCCGACACATTGGTAAAATTTGCAATTGAACCACCAATGATAAGCACTTTGCCCTTTGGGTGGGGATCTCCTTCCGTCATAATGGTAAGAATGGTCTTGGCGTATTCAAATGTTTGTGTTTCATTCGGATCTCCAGAATACTCGCCATAGTTAGCGAGTTCGGAAGCACCACCGAGATCACAAACAGTATCCCTTAAAAAGTTTCATTTTCTTCAAATTTTCCATATATAATATTACTCACGTGAAAACAACAGATGCACCTCCACCTGCGACCATTGTCCACACACGGCCCTTTCGATTCAAAATTGTTAGTTTGAGCGAAGCACCAGTTTTGGAATCCAATTCAGCAATATACTTTTCCTAAAGCAAAATTTATTCTTACAAAGAGTTTTTCAAAACGCCAGAGATTGAAAAACTAAAGAAGATTCCAGCTACCCAAACTTTTTTACTATATTTTTTCTATTATTAGATTGATTTATAACATACAGTAATAGGAAACTATAATTAAAAAATGAATTTTTGAAAAATTTACTTTTTAACAAAATACAGTTTAAAAATTGCTAACTTCGCCAGTCAGATCTCTACCGAAAGGAGCAGGGAATTCCACTTCTTCGTTGGTTCGTGTCTTCCAACTCTCGGAACACAGAAAAGCGGCAGTCTCGTCCAATTTGGCCGCCAAGTCCAGGATGTAAATCTGACCATCCCGAACAACTAAACATCTTAACTTTAAAAAAAAACAAAAAGTTAAATTACCCAGTGGGTTGATCTCCAAGTAAGTGAAGTGATTTTTCTTGTAGACTTCATATAATTCGTGAATGAATTTCTTCACAAGACTAAAAATTGCAAAAATATTTGGAAATTAAATATCCATCAGATTAAGATTTACCCTTTCTTTGAGGCATCCAATTTGTTCCCCACAAGCTGTTCAATGGCTTGATCGCTAAGACACATTTCTTCATCTTTGAGATGCACGGGAACCAACAATTGGCGAGCCTAAAAAATTTGTTACAGAAATAAAGATGACATCTGCAGGATGTTGGCCCGTTCGTTATATGTAATCTGATCTAAAATACTATCTCGTTATAACAAATCTATGTTTTTAATTTTCAAATAAACTTTCATCGTTCATTGTCATATACACTCTTTTCAACGTGTTTTTATCCATTTTCTAAATTATTGCACATTGAACCACCCTAACCCTACTCACTATTAATATTACACATATTTATTAATATTTTCTTCAAAGTTTGAACCTTTTCATCAATATCTCCAACATCGACGCCACCTTCTTCATAGAACAGAATAATGTCATTTTCCATTTTGCTGTAAATGGCCACATAAAGTTCATCCTTTGCGTCGTGCTTGCAAAGTGGTTCCAAAATAAACTTGGAAAGACGACCATTGGTTTTTCCAATCTAAAAATGTTTTTTTTTTGCAAAACTAAAAACCTTTTTGTAAATCATCTAATTTATGAGCTTACCTGAACATATTGTCCCTTCTTTTCATTAAACCACTTGTTGAGTTCATCGGTTGGTCCAATCTTGACTAAGCCATGCTTCCCTCTACGTTTAATCAACTGGTCTGGCTTGATAACGCCTTGCTGAAATTTTTTAAATGATTGATTAATTTTTAAAATCAGAATTCAAAATGATTTGGTAAAAGGGAAATAAATTTTAGGTCAACTTAACCAATTTTCTTCGAAATTTTCGCGGAAATATGAAAGAAAGTTTAATGTGCCATTCCATTTTTCGTTGCCTAGATTTTTAAATGAAAAATCAAGAAACCATTAATTTGAAAGAATAAAATAAAATATTACCCCTTCCTTGGCAATCCATTCGCAGTTACGGATAGCCTCAACGAAATTAGTGTGTTCGTCTAGCTGGACCGCTATTGGCTTGGCGAGCGCTTGGACATGGTCCAGTGAACGGTAAAGGAGCTCCTTGCCGGAATATTCGTTCACTGCCTTTGCAGACATTTTATTCACAAAATTAGATTGCCAATCTGAAAAAGTAACAATTTTAACGGATTAAAAATTAGGTCAAAAAATTATGAAATACGCCATTCAACAACTTTTATTTTATTGGAAATACTGCAGTTTAAGCCCCCCTTTTAGAAAACACCAAAAATTACTTTTTCGATTTGGCTGAAAATTGGCGTACGAGGGTTTCAAAGGGTGTAGAATCCGAATCTGACGTCAGATTTTGTCAAATCATTGATCTTATCTATGACTTTTTTGGTGTTTTCTAAAAGGGGGCTTAAACTGCAGTATTACCCTTTTATTAAAGCAAAATATTCAATCACAAATTGTCGATTTTTTTAGCTGTCCGACTAAAAATTCCAAAACAGCGACAAAGATGGAACGAACGGAACGCTTGAAAATGTCGAGTTGGCATGACTTTCCGCCCTTTTTTTCCTTTCCCTCCAGCATTTTTACGTCAATTTTCCGATAATTCTGTGTTCTCTCCTTTTTCTCCCTCCCCCTGCCCCCAACAAAAAAGTGAAAAATGAGAAAGGAACGAACGAGTCCCATATGTATGTATCTATTTGTATCTAGCTAGCCAAACAAAGGAGCTCACTTCACTCTCACAACTCTTCTCAAATTCTCTCAACTGACTTTTGTTCCTACTTAGTTGCTTTAATCCGCAAAAAACAGCTACTTTTTTATGGTCGAGCATTATTTTAAGGTCGGGTAAACTGCAATGCAATAAAAACTTGCATTTTTCAACAATAAACTTTTTTTAGAACTCAAAAAACGAACCCCAGCCCCCACGAGGGGGCTGGGGGCGATAGGGGGGGGGACCGTTTATTTTGCAATTTTTGCCCAAAAACCCATAAAAACCAATTTAAGGTGGAAACCCCGAAAAAATGTTAAAAAGCTTAAAAGTGGATTAAGAGTTGATTTTGTTGTTGAAATGATGTTGATATTATGCTTTTGGATACAACAGTAGTTTAATGAGTGAGCATGAGTTGTAGCAACTACACCCTTTTTCGCTGGTAAACTGTTCATCCAGCTTTTTTAAATACAATTGAAGCGAACAAAAAAAAGCGCCAAAATGTTCCAAATTTTAACTCGACAAGAAACAAACAAAAGAAAAATAGAAAAGAAGTGTTACTGTATTTGGAAATACAGTAGAAATATTTAAAAAATGTATGGAAGAAGGTAATCACTTTTGCCATTTAAACCAATTGGCGTTTTGTTTTTTCGCTTTAAAGAGCATTACGCGAAAAAGAGGTGTAGCAACATCACATCAGACATCACCAATGTAAAACAAAAACAACACTTTTGTTTGGAGTAAAAGAAAACCATGGGGAGAAAGAAAAGAAATGTGAGGGAAGGGGAAGAATGGAAAAAACCACTTTTGGAAGGAAAGGGCCATTCATCACCTGCTGCTGCTGCCTGGTGAAAGGGAGAAAACTGAATGTGGGTGTGGGTGAGGTTGATGTGGATGGAAGAGTGGGAAGGAAAATGTTCTTTTAAAAAGGGAATCCCTTTAAGGGATCCATTTTACCATTTTCCAAACAAAGCAAAAGTCGTTTTGAAAAATAATTCACTTGTCGGCGCCAAAATTCAAATTTGATTTTTTAAGACGTGCATTTCGCACGGCATTATTGAAAAACTAATAATTATTAATAGGGATGGATGGAATTTTTCTCAAAAAAAGAAAATCAGAAAGAAATTTGGCAATTTCTTCATGAAACATTTTGGAAATTTTCCCACTGAAAAATTTAAGCCTCCCTCTAACAAATGAGCTACGAAAAATTTCCGAAAGAACACTTATTAGTGCCAAGTTTTAGAGCAAATCGAGGCACATCGAATGGTCCCACTCACGCGTGGATCTGATTCCAAAAACAGCTAACAAGTGGCTGGGGAGGGATATCACGATCAATTTGCTGAAGTATAAATATCAAAAGCATAGAAATAAATCTCGTCCCAATTTGTTAATTAAATGTAATTACAAATTTTAAGGGGTTTGGAGACTGTGCAAATATATATTACACTTTTTGTTGGAGCGAACCACGCGATGTTCCCACCCTTCACCCGATAACAACCAAAACGTTCGGAGGATTGAATGAAATAAGTGAATAAGTAAACGACTGAACCATTTTGATAAGGAGGCTGGGCCCCTTTAAAGAAAGGCCAACGTATATTTAGGGTGGTGGGGCGATCGCCACCCGCGAAATCGTTCTTCATCGGAGAGGCAGGCGAAATTCAGGTGAGTTATTTATTATGTGAAGAAATGGGATGGGAAGAGGAAAAATGGGAAGGGAGGAGGAAAAATGGGAAGGGAGGAGGAAAAATGGGATGGGAAGAGGAAAAATGGGAAGGGAGGAGGAAAAATGGGATGGGAAGAGGAAAAATGGGAAGGGAGGAGGAGGTGGTGGCCCACAGATAATGGACGAAAGTTGGAAGATGGTGTCACTGGTGGGTGAAAGCACAAATAACGTGGGTTTATTGTTTTTGGTTTTCTTGTGAAAACCCGAAAATTTCATCTAAATACAAATGTAGTTCACGTGAATATACACAACCCATAATAATAATAATAATCAACTCTCGAACCCAATTCCTTTGTGTTTTTATTTATAATTTGTTCGAACATGGTGTCGGAGACAGGGATGTTATCTCAAAAACCAATTGTTCAAATTTTTTTCAAAAACCGGACAAAAACCAGGCACGACACCCCAAAACCGGGCAAATGCCTGATTTTCCAGGTAAAATAACATCCCTGGAAAAACCTCCAATACCGAAAAAACCTGGAATAACATCCTGATGGTGGGTGAAGATCAGTGTTGCGCTTGCTTTGGCCAAATTTTTGGCCGAAAATTTAGATGAGTTTACCACAACAAAAAGTCATTGCACATTGTTTGTTGTCCAAAATAGGGTGAAAAAAACGGACAAAATGAATGCTGAAAGAAGGGAGTTGGGGGAATTGAATCACTCGGCAACAGAGAAATGGGAAATGAAAAAAGGGCAAATGCAAAAAAGAAAATTGCCTAAATCGACCTTAATAAAAACACAATATTAAATTACCGTATTTCCTCCAAATATACCCATGGGATATATTTTTTCAATAACCTGGGTGATTATTTAGAGGGAGGGGTAAAATTTTTCAGCAATCAAAATTTTTATGAAAATCACCAAATTTTCGAAATTTTTTTTATCAAAAATCATCTGATTTTCGTCAAATATCACCAAATTTTAGAAATTTTTGTAATAATTTATCACATACCAATCACCTTTTATCATTTCCTAATTTTTGTGATTTTTCACCAAAAAGGAAGAATAACTTTAGGGGAAAATTAAAGGGTTTTTAGGGGGTTTAGAGGAAATACTGTTTATTATTAGTCCAATCAAATCCAATGGGTATACCCGGCAAATGTGGACTTTGTTCTTAGAGGAATGGACAAAAATTGTGTCAGATGAATGCAACCCCTTTAAAGTCAAATTTTCAAAAATTCGTTTTTTTCTAAAAAATACGCTTTAAATCGAATTTTTAAATAATTTAAAAGTTTGAAAAAATTGAAAATAAAGGAAGGGGCATGCATATAAACTTAACCAAGTTCCATTGCATTTTCAAGTCAAAATTGGCAGTTTGGTCAAATGTGACATTAAACCCAAAGTACCGATTTTTTCAATTTTTTCAAAAGTGCCAACGTGTAAAAATTTGAGCAAAGTGCCATTTTTAAGGCTTTTTTGACGAAAGTACTGATTTTGGTCAGGTTGATGAAAAGATGGGATTCCAGCACCTCAACTGGGGCTTAATCCCATTAGCAATTTGTAAAAAAAATTGGATTTTTTTTTGAAATTTTTGTAAAATCCACATTTGCCAGTGTTTAGTTTTGGTGTTTAGGTCATTGGTTATTAGTTAGGAACAATAAACCGCTTACATCGTAAGTACGGGGAACGGAGGGGGGAACACCGGAACCCCCACTGGCCATAAAAAAACAATGGGGCTAAAATTGGCCAGGGGTCCGGGAAAGACTCTTCAGCAAGTACATGGGGGGATCGGAACAATGTTCGGCAAACTTAACAAGGTCCTGTGAATATCTGCTGGGGGGGGGGACTTGAACGACGTGGTGAATGAACGAACACATACATATTAATAGCATATCTGGCTGTTCGAATGCTTTGAGGGGGGGGGTGTATTTGGCCAAGTGATAAATGACTAAAAGTCGAGCTACCGTCCCCAGGGCCTAGTTTCTGGCCCATATAATCACAAACCTCTAAAATTTAGTTTTTCGAAAAACCGAAAGTCAAGAATTGAAAATTCGAGTCGATTTTTTTGGTCCCAAAATGCCAGGGACGGTGCTCTTGGTACACACAGTTTGTTATCACTATATCTGATACCAAAATAGCTTCTGGTAAATTTGTTTCCTACAGAAAGGCGTCGCTCTCCTCCTCGTCGTCCAGCAACGAATTGATCTCCTCCGGCGTACTCTTCCCATGTCCCGCCCTCAGCTCCACCTCCAGATGGCTTGAACTTAGGTAGTCAAAGTCGTTGGACGGTGAACCTTCGCTTTGTACTGCTCGAACGGCACCGGACGCATTTTTGCGCGACTTTTTCATCTTTTTCAGCATTTTGGCCTTCAGCGCCGATTTGAGGATGGTAATCGTGCCGGGAGGTTGGATGTGCGGCTCGCCATCAACTTGTACTGGCCATTCGTCTCGGGTAGTGATTTTGATCTGCAATTTGAATTTGGCGCAAAATTGGGACAAAATGCCAAAAAGTGTCCCACCGATCCGCCTTGAGCAATCCGCGTGCCGGCTGCCAGTTTGGACTGGATCAGGCCCAGCCGGGATACATCTGTGATGCCGACCACCTGTGGAAAAGTTTTTAAAGTTATTTTCCCGTTCGCTTACTGTATTGTGCCATTGTACTGTAAGGGTGTAATAAAAGTACAATCATGGCCCTTTCGTGAGCGGCCATATGGGGGATGGGTACTTGTCTGTTAACGGGGGGGGGCAAACTGTTTAAGG
>JAQIYK010000112.1:0-20617 GCA_034700465.1 Rotylenchus robustus
GGACCAAACGCCAATATGTTGTACTAATTTTTAATTTTTAAATGTTTTGAATCAAATAAATTTTCAATCAATCAATACAAAAATTTTGCCGATGATTTTTAAGTTAATTGAAAAAATTTCGTGTTTCGTTTTCGGTTTTTTCTGTGTTTTTTTTTCGGTTTCGTTTTCGGTGTCGATTTCGGTTTTCGGGTTTTTTTTCGGTTTCGGTTTTTTTGAAGTTTCGGTCCACCCCTGCTCCTCCCATTTCTGAGCAGGACCCCATTTTAGAAGTTTTATTCGATTTTGAATCTTTTCAGCCCTGCTTCACCGGAGAGCCAATTGTGCACATCGGACGGCGCCGCAACGGAAGCGGACGGAGCATTTGAGACGGATGCGGATGATAACAATGACACGACGACGCCGTTGAGCTGTGAAGACGTTAGCTGGATCACGCTGACGCCGGCGGACATTGTTACGGTGACAAGGGCAGTTTCCGAGAAGGAAGCGCGGGAAGCCATTTTTTGCGGATGCTTTGTGAGACTCTATGACAAACAGCCGGCGGAGGGCGCTGCGGTGTATAAGGTTGTTGTTTTCGGCATAATTTTTAAAAACCAACCAGAACATTTTTTGAGTTTCACTGCTGCTAATAAGTGAGCAAAAATTTATTTATTCCTTCTTTAAACAGTTATTTTTGAATTTTGCCTTATAAAGTTGCACCAAATTGTCGGCGTGACTCGCGGCGTCCTATATCGCCTGCGCGGTGTTTCCATTGACACGTACCTCAAATTTGCTGACGAGAAGACGCTGACGGCACCGAAGCCATGCGATTTGATCACTGCCAAACGGCCCACAGAGAGCGAATTTAACGAATGGTTTCGGAGGACGGTGGAATTGGTAGAATACATTTTCAGTTTAATTTGAAGAAAAAAAGCATCCTCAATACGTTCTTCAAAATATTCCATCCTTTTTTTACTTTTCCAAAATCCAATTTCGATCCTTTTTATGGCAAGTCTTGATCTTTTGTGGCAAGGGCACTGAAATCTATCTATGTTTATGGACACAAATGTTTAAATTTTTCAAAAATATGGGCTTTTTTCAGATTTAAGAGAGGGGATTTTTGGAATTAAAAGAGTTTTATTAGACTTTTCAGAAAGATTTTTTAGGAAATATTACAAATAAATTTTTAAATATTTATTTTTTTAAACATTTTAGGGCCTAGAATTACCGACGAAGGCATTCATTGCGAAAAAGGCAAAGGATTTGGGAAAGAAAGAGCCGGATCGAAAGGCAGAACCAACAACATCGAGCAGTTCAGCGGGGAATTCGTCAGTGCAAAATCAACCTGAAATATTCAAAGGTTGTGAAACGGGAAAAACAAATATAAATGCATAATCGAATTCGATTAAAAAACAAGAGAATTTCATTGAAAATACACAGTGATGAAAATTTTGAAAGATATTTAAGAAATTCCTATACCGTAAAGCATTTAAAAGATAAAATTAAATTTTTAACACTTTGGAAATGTGTGAAAATCTGAATATTATTTTAAAAATTATTTTAAAAAAAAACTATACTATAAAAATTAAATTCGATTTCTAATTCTAAAGGAAAAAATAAAACTAATATTTATTTATTTGTTGGTTTTTAATTTTAGTATCGATTTTAGTTAATTTTTGGTTGTTTTCTACTTTTTTGTCTCATTTCCAGTAAGCCAGAATAGCAAAAAATCGGGTGCAAAATTGACAAAATTATCCTTTCTCATTCAATAAAATAATTATTTCATTTTCTATTTAAAAGATTTTTGAATTGAGATCGATAGGCCCATTCTGGAAAGAAAATTATCAAAAACAATTTCAAACGAAATTGACTGCCTTTTCCTGTAGGTTCAAAAGCTTCGAAAAGACAGAAGCGCTGGCAGATGTATGTCCAACTTCAGAAACAACAGCAACAACAGAAGGAAGAACAAGAACAGCAGGTTGAACTTGCTGACAAACGTCCACGGCCGCTGATGTCAGAGGTTTAGAGAATTTTTTTAATTAACACTAAAATAAAATTTGCAACAAATCCAAAATAGAAGGATAATAAAGAGAAAAAAGCTTTTTACATCACGTAAATGATGTAAATTAAATTATGATGTTTTTTCACATTTTTAACGAACTATTTTCTATAAAAAATTCTCCATAAATAAATTGGGAATAAAATTTCGAATTTTTTCCGGTGAAATATTTGTAAATTTCACTTCAAATTTTTGGGGTTTCTTCGAAAAAAATCTTAAAATTTTACAAGAAATATTTGCTAATCTTTCTGACTCTATCTGATTTTGTACTGCATAGGCCATCGATTGGAACCAGATCCTGTCGCCGGAACCACCTCTGGACTCCTATTCTTCCCGCGTCGCTGCTTCCTCCTCCTCATTCTTTTTCAATTCCTCCGCGTACACCCCGACAGTGAGGTACAACAGCAACAGAAACAACTACCATCTTCCTCTGACTTCGTCCTTATCCGCTTCTACCGCCAATTCCTGCTCCACATTCACTTCAGCCCTGGCGAACAACAACAACAACACCGGTGGCTCGTTCAACGACAAAGACGAATGGATTCGACGAGCGGACCATTTCATTTCACGCGTCGGTGGCCGCCACTTCGAGCAAATTTCGGTGCGTTTGGAGCACCGCTCCTCGCCAGTGCCGATGGCGGAGGACCATTATGTGGGCCATCTGCCACTTCATAGGAGCGGAAACGCATGGAAGGAGCGGAACGGAGGGAATATCGAAGGCGAAGGGAACAGTTACGGGACAGCGGTAAATGAATGCATATTATTACAGAATAACACGTATTTGTATTATTCAAAAAAAAGGTCAAAAAGTTAGTTTCAAAGTGATCTTTCTTTCTTTCCATCGCCCCGTGTTCAGCCATGTCCGATCTCGTCTCGTCAGCAGCATCACGTTCCTCCATCAATACCACCACCTCCTACCAACTACCTTAACCGTCCACGTGTGTCCATTCTGAAACGTTTGACTATGGTGCCTGACTCGAATAGCAGCGACGAGGAGCCGGAGGTACAAAATACACTTTCGGATTATATCAAAATTCTCGGATTTATGACGTTCACATTATTCTCTTTAAAAATGAAAATTTAAGCCTAGCGACGAAATTTTTCTAATAAGTCCACTTTAAACTTGATATATTTATAGGTCTCGCGTACTCGGGCACGTATCATGGCAGAAATGGAACCTGTTGGTAATGACTCGCGTTGGCCATCGATGTCACAGCAAAAACAACAACGCACCAACAACTTCAAGCAGTTCGGAGGAGAAGCAGCAGAACAGCGATGGTTTAGCAATTACAACAACGACGAAAAAAAGACTATGAACATGCGGAGTCATTACAATACGGTTCGGGAAAATACGACGCATTAATGCAGTTTAAATAAAACAAATATAAATTATAAAAATTAGCGAAGTTATAAAATCGAAAATAAATGGTACTGAATTTGCAAAATATTGGGGTAAATGTGATAAAACAAAAAAAGGGCTCAAAATGAGAAGAATTCTTCAATTTTAATGACCAGCTTGTCCAGAAATCCCCTTTGCTGCATCGAATTAATTACTCTTTTCTCTTTCAAAACAAAATGCCAATTGCTTAATTCGTCATGGTCTTTCAGGCGGACGATAGTCGCGACATTTTGCGCCCTGCTCGAACCAGTCGAACCAGTTGGAGGTGATCTACCGAAGATCAAAGGATCAAAGATCACCGCAATTATTGCAATTTATTACTTATTATTATGTTTATATATACATGAGACGGGGCTGGTCATGAAGAGAATACGCCACACATATTGACTTGGTCGAATTATTGTTTTGACGGTATTACTTTTATTATTATGGCCCGGGTTTTGGAATTGATCTCAAAATAGCAAAAAAACAAAAACGACAATACATTTAAATTTAAAAAGAATGAAATTTCAATTTAAAATGGATGAAAAGCCTAATTTTGAGCTGATTATCAAACTACGCGGGCCGACCATGTCTGTTTGCTTCCCTTGCCCGTTGCCTACACATTTTGCATTTTGTGCTCATTTGAATCGCACTTTTCTGCTGGTGAACCAATTTGGAAATATAAACAAAAAATGAAAATAAATTATTATGCGAAGGAAATTTATTATTGTTTTTATTTTTTATTAAAAAAACAAATCCCGAAAATATTTTTTATACAATTAAATTTTTAAAAATATATAAAATTTAATAAAATTAATAATTTAAATAAATTTTTTTGTTATAAATTTTGCAATTTTCGTGTAAGGGTATAAAAGTCAAAAAACATTCCATGATAAAACCTAATCCGAAATTATAAGGAAAAAACGAAATTTTATGGAAAAAAGCCAATAAATTTGCCAATTTTTGCGATGAAACAAAATAATGTTCTACACGATAATAAAAATAATAAATAGTAACTGTGATCGAATTATTTGGTCCATAATTTGGAATTGTTTAATTTCAAATTAATTTTATTTTTTTAATTTTTTTTTCTTCCTTCCCCTTCACATCATTTTGGTGTACACAATCACCGTGTGTTCCTGCATGCCGTGGGTCAACTGAACATTTTAAACAATTAAATTATTAATTAAAATATTATTTGCGATTTTTCCCATTTTTATTTATTTATACCATTTATTTATTTATTCAATTTTACTTAAATATTTATTTTAAAATTCATTTTATTATTTATTTTTTGTCTGTTTTTCCCTTTTTTTGCCCACCGTCTCCATGTCCAGACGGGCCTCCAGATGTGCCGAGTCCAGCATGATCCATTCCCGGACCAACTGAATTTGTGTTAAAGTCCACCTTCGCTGGGATTTTCGAACCACCAAAAATAAATTTTGCTAATTTTTAATCCGAAAATCCTCCTCCATTTTTGCCTTTCAAATTTATTATTTTCATTTTTTTTAATTTATTTCTTTTTTATTTTGCATTTATTAATTGTTTTGTTTCTTTTTGTACGTCGTGGACGGGCAAGTCCCGGCTGAAGCTGATGCGTCCGATGTCGACCAGTTTAAAGCGCAGATGCGAGCCGGACACGGGGGCCTCCTCTACCGTAACAAAGCCTTAAAAGAAAGAATTTTCAGGGAAATTGGGGGCTTAAAACCTTATTTAAACTAATAAATTAATTAATATTAATTAAAAATTAAATAATAATATAATTAATAATTATTTTTTAATAATTAATTTAATATTAATTAATACATTTGAATTGGCCTTTTGCCCTACCGTTGTTCATTACGGTGGTCAGCATGGCCTGTCCCCCGGACACCGTAATGTATCCGTTTTCGCTGTGCAACTCGTCCTGGTCGTGGGCCGACCAGGCGAAGGCACTGAAAAGAAAGGAAAATAAAATATTAATGACAAAAATTAATTAATTAATTTGAAATATTTTTTTGTTAATAACTTTGATTTTTTAAATATTTAAAGAATATTTTTATTTTGCTTTTTTAGAATAAATACTTTTTGAAATTATTTAAATTATTTTTTAAATAAAATAAATTTGGGCAGTTTTCAATTTTATAAAGTATATTTATTAATATTTTTAAATCAATTATTTTTATTTAATATATTTTTCACACAATTATTTTTAATTTATTTTGCATTATTCGCAATTTGTTTATTTATTTATTTTATTTTTTATTTTCCCCCCTTTTTTACGTATAATTAAATGCCGGCAGTCCGCCCATTCGGCTATCGGACAATGCAATTGAAATTTCCTCGCCGTAAGTGAACTTTGGGATGGTCGGGAACATCTTCAAAAATGAAAAATATATTTTTTAAATGTATTTTTTCGAGTTTTTCCACCGCTTTGCCATCATGATCGGAACGCCAGACGCCAAGTAACCTTGAGAAAAAATCAGATAAAAAATTAATTTTAAAATCTGATTAATTTTAAGAATTATTTAATTTTAAATATTTTTTGTTTACCACGAAATGGGCCTCAAGCTGGGCGGTACTCGCGATTGATCGTAGTCTGAACGAATAAATATTTTGATTGTAACAAAAAAAGTTAAAATAAAGTTAAGAATTTTAAATTGGATATTGCAAAAAAAACAATTATTTTGTATATTTTTTAATTTTCCCGATAAATAAGACCTTTTTCAACTTCGCCATATTTTTCTAACAATGTTACAGAATGTTACTGTAGTGATACAGTAAACTTCTTTCTTCCTAAGGTCGTTCCAAATATTTTGTTGCTAAATTTCACTTTTAATTTCAAATTTAAACCCTTACCACTCGGAGGCCGACTCAGCGAGGCGCATGAATTGGCCAAAAACAGTGCGAAGATTGCCAAAATTTGGGCGACAATTTGGTTAAACATTTTTTGGGTTAAAATTGGACTAAAAATGCGCAAAATGAAAGGGAAAAAGAGAGGCGAAGTGTAATCAAAGTCAAAAAACATTAATTAGCAAATAAAAAAGTTGGTTTTTATTTATCGTTAAAGTTAATAATATTAATTTATTTGTCATGTTTTAGCTTAGTCTAAGGTTCGGCTTATATCATCTTCGGGGGTTAATTCCAATTTCTAAAAGTGAAACCTTTTTGTAAGACTATTAGGATTTCCGGGTTAGGGGAGAAGACTTGAAGGCCCCTTGAGATACAAATTTAAATTGTATTTTTGACTTATGCTTATTGTCGGGACATAGTTTGCGGGAAAATGAGGCGAATGGTGCAAAATGAAGGGGTTGCGAGTGAATGTGTGGGCAAGTTCCGTTCCTTCCCAATGTTTGGCCCCGCCCGGGCCATTTTTTTCTTTTGCTCCCGTCGCTCTGAACTCTCTCCTCATGTCCCTCCCTTTTGTTCTTTTCCTCTCTTTCGGCCCTCATTGACCCAATTATCTATCGCCTTTTTCTCGCGTCCCAACTTTTTCTCCAAATTAACACAACAATCGCCCCGCAACCCACCAGAGCAACAAGTCCCGCCGATTGTGTTCAAAATCAATTGTTCTCCACCAAAACAATTGGCCTCGGCGTACAACTTCAAGGCGCAACCCAGAAACCCATCTTCACCGATGGAGAATTAATTACAAAAACAAACAAACAAACAAACAAACAAACAAACACTTCGGAACACCGATGTTGCAAAACAGCAAAATATTTGCATTAATTATAAAATTGACATTAATAAATGGCCAACTGCTTATCGCAACACAACAAAAATATGTATTGGGACAAAATGTATTAAATGTGATTATATGATCAATGTATCAAATGTGTGATATGATCAATGGTGGTTGATAATCATCAAAGGTCAAAGGTACAAGTCGTGACTGTGACAGCACAACCCGCCAGTCCCCCCCCCCAATGGTCCACTTCTTCGCCCTTCCATTGTTCTTCAACAACATTGTTTTCACTTTCCTCTTCGGCCCCTTCCAATTTGGTCCAATTCTTCCGTTCGTCCTATTGTTCAAAATCAATTTTTTGTGTGTGCAAAAAGAAAAGACAAAAAGGAAAAAGACAATTGGGTGGAACTGAAATTGGAGGCGGCGAAGGGCAACCCAACGCAACCCAACCAAACCAAACACAACGGCGACGAGAAAGTGTTGTCGAGATGGGAACAAAAACGGCGACGAGAAAGTGTTGTCGAGATGGGAACAAACAACTTAATGAACAACTTTTGGGTGATTGGGACCAATTTGGTGGATGGGGTGGTGAAACAGGGCGAGTTTGGCGGGCCAATGGCGTAAATTTGGCAAAAAAAAAGGAAAAGAAATAATATTTAAAATAAATATTTTGTCAAATAAATAAAATATTATTGGTTGGGTAGAATATTGTCGAGATTACGGTAGAAAGTGAGGAGTGACGGGGGAGGAGTGACGGGCATACTGTAGTGTACTGTATTGGTCGCACCAAATTATTAACAAAATAATTATTAATTAATTCTAATTCAATGTTTGAATTGAAAAGGAAATAACATTTAAATAGCCAATCCAAACAATACTTAAATAATACTTTTTGATAATATTTTCAATTTATTTGCAATTTAAATTAACAATTAAATATTTTAATAAATGTTTTTTAAATTTGCACAATTTTTGCCATTTTTTGCCAAACAAAGTTTTTTTCGCGACCAAAGTCCAATCGAATAAAATGAAATTTATGTGCTCTCCGCTGGGTCTTTGGAAATTCTTCGTCTCCAAGAGGCTCATAAAACTTCGTAAACTCTCTGCTTTTATCGTCTCCGAATTTATTTTTTGTCCCCACCCATTCCTTTCCATAAACAACCCGTCCGGCGAGAAAATGGCCTTGAAGACCACCACCAAATATTATATTTATTTTTGTTTTCCCACAAAAAAATCAATTTATTCGGTTTATTATTTATTTGAATTGGAAAAATTAAATGAAAATCCAGATAAATGCCAATTTTTTGGTCTGAACAAATCGATTAGCGTAATTTCAACAAAAAAATCCGAAATTCTTTAAAAAAATGCAATTAAAGGAAAGGCAACAAAATCACTAATCACATTCGTCACCAACCATCACATTCGATTCGATTCGTTTGCCATTCGCCGGATACCCTGTGGTTCCGAGAATGTTTGGTGGTGGGCTACGGTATCGTCCGTACCGTACCCCTCTTCAGTTTGGCAAACAAACTCGAGCCCGGGCAGGCCGGCGGGTGGCACCGCCTGAATGAATGAATGAATGAATGAATATCTTATTTTGTGAAAAACAACAAGGTTTGAAGTAAACGGCTTGGTAAGTTGTTTACGTTTTTAATTTTTAACCCTATTTTTGCTCAATTTTTAACAAAAATTGGATGTGCCATTTTTCGAATCCAAAAAGCATACAAAAAATAAAATTAAAATGCCTATTTTATATTTTAAGGAACCAACCCCACCTTGTGGATGAATATGCCTGAGGCGATGATGTGCGCAATATTAGCCGAGGCGGAAAGGAGGGGGAGGGGGGGAGGAGGGGGGGGGGGGAAGGGGGGATGACAAAGCCGGTTCCAGCACCTCAAAAATCCATAGTCTCAACAACATAAACATGTACAATGAATGCGATGGAGAAACAAACCCACCAACAAACATTGCTAATCAAAAAATAAATTCTTAAATTATTTTTAATCGTTCAAATTAAATCCCAATTTGCATATCCATAATCCAATATTTGCATAATCCAATTTTGGTCCAAAAACAATAATTAATAAAAAAATTAATAGATTATTATATTATTTTTTTGTATTTTGAAAAATGAATTTTTTGAACAAACAAAACAAATTGGACTTCTAATGGTTTTGAGAACCTTTCTTCAGAAAAATGAGAGAATTGCTTGTACTGCTCCAACTTATGTTTGTTCATCTCCTGCACCTCGTCGGCACTGACGCCGAGTTAACGCCCGACTTTCGCGCATTCGTCCACAATCGGTGAGAATCGGAGAGAATTGAGCTGAGCAAAAATTTAATGTTAAAAATGTTTTTTTAAATTTATTATATTTTTAAGTTTTTATCCATCAAAAACCATAAAAAATCAAGGTATGGACTTGCAATGGTCAATTTGCTGGAACGCGCGGATCTCGTAATACAATAATAAACATACAATAATAAATTAATTGGAATAGGGTCCGGATGGGAGTACGGGCGGACGGGCGCCGGGCGTGGCACCCGGCCCGGAGGACCCGGTGGTCATTGTGCACGGGATAACCAACAGGATAACGCGATTCAATGTGAGCAAAATGACCAAAATATTGTCGAAAATGTAAAATTAACATTTAAACTTCTGGGAATTAATAGAATAAAAACAAAATTAATTCAAATACTAAAAAATATTTATTTTATGCAAAAATATTGCCCGGTAGTTTTGTAATTTTTAAAACAAAAATTAAACTGTGAAAGTTGTAAGGGCATAATCCAAACACTGCGTGCCCGCGGCATCGATGTGTTCGGCTCGACATGGGGCGATGCGGGCGTGACGCCGGCCGGCCTGGTGGAGCTGAAGTGTGCCTATGTCAAGCAGATCAGGCACACAAATCCAAACTCCAAAGGTGGCAAAATATTCAAATAAAAGGAGTATGATCATCGCGGTGAGGGAGTACTCGGGCCGGAAGGTGGACGTGATCGCCTATTCCATGGGTTCACCGTTGGCCAGAAAGGTAAGGCCTTAAAAATCCAATTAATTAAATAAAAAGAAAATATTTATAGTCAAAAATTGAAGGACAGAAGTATTAATATTCTTTAACTAAAAAACCCAAAAAACAAATTCAAAATATTGAAAATTCAATTTAAAAAATAATCTAAAAATTTAAACAATTATTTAATACAGAAAACATTAATTTTATTTTCGATTTTTTATGACTTTTATTTTTTATAATGTTTTAGTCAATTTTTTTTAATCAAAACCAAAGTATTTTTCTGACAAATTTATTGAACAAATATTTGTAATGCAAAGGCCATTTTGGGCGGCATATGCGTCGAGACTCGCGAACTGCTTGGCGCCGCACTAACCGAACACGTGGACACCTTTTTGAGCGTGGCGGGCGCAAACAACGGAGCCGCACTGTGTTTGGTGCCAATTCCATTGGGTAATTCTAATCCGAAAATGAATTTTAAATACAAATTCAATTCAAAGAATCAAACCTATCCAAAATGTTTGCCATTTCCGCCATTATTTCGTTTTCGCACCAAAAATACTATGAATTAATAATTGAATAATGAAAGTTGACCCGATGGTATCCCCCGGTCGGTTAAAAAATAAAGTTTTGGGCCAAAGGAAAACGGCCTAAACCAACCAATTGGACTACCGGCCCACCCCCTCCCCCTCCCCCAAGGCACTTGCAACAAAAAGAACGGACTGCACTGCGAGTCCGAGTTCCTGACGGACCTGAACGCACGGACCGGGTACGAAGGCGCACGTGTGTTCAGCATATTTTCGACGGGCGACGAAAAGGTAATTACATAAATACCTAGTAAAATTAGTCGGAAATTAAAAATAGTTACAATTAATCTTTCTGAAGCTAAATTTAATTCTTTTTAAAAAATGAAATTTTGAAAAATTCACATACAAATATAATTAATTATATAGTATTAAACCTAAAATCGCAAAAACAGCCGCCCTTTTATGAGGTAGTTTAATACAAAAGTTTAAATTAAAAATAATTTGTAAATATAATTTAACCTGTCCATTTCTGACCATTGTCAGATCGGTTTCCGCACCTGTTCCCGGCTGGCATCGCCCATTGTGGGGGCAACCGGGTTTGTGAAGAAGGAGCACTGGTCCCATGACGACGTGCTGGACAAGTCAGTGGACATGCAAGTCAACTTCATCCGGCACCACAGGCCGAAATGAGTGGCGCAGTGGGCTAACAGATTGTTGGGCGGCGGATGACCAGCAGACGCGGGTTCGAAACCGCGAGAGGAAATTAATTTTAATTTATTTGTTATTCTACTTTCAATTATGTAATATTTAGCGGCCGAACCCAACAGGTGCCTTGAAAATTAATTATTTTATTTTTCAAAATTTGACCAATTTTTATTGGTAAAATAAAAATTTATTTAAAAAATCGACGATCGCAGTATTGCCGAATAAAATTTTTCAAACTGAAAAAACAAAAAATAATATACAATAATAGCAACCCAATAATTTTGTATAGCAGAAAAAGGTAGAATTATCATCAAATGAAAGGAATGATGCTTTTTCGAAAAAATGTTTTAAATCCAATTAATTTTTGGCAAGCCATTGCGATAATGTTGATTATAAAATTCAAAAAATATTGCAATGACCAGAATTAGCTACTATATAATTCGAAAAAATTAATTTAAAAAACCCGCATTTTTTGTTTTTGATAAAATTCAATTCATCAATCAATTCTTTTTGAATTTCTATTTTCATAAATTGAGTTTTTGGCAATGCGTTTTTTCAACTACCATTAGCCTGAAATTGGTCATTGTTGCCAAAAAATAATTGTACGTTGTGAGTATAATAATAATCAAACAAAGTCGAGGATAATAAAATAATAATAATAAAGCAGGGAGCAACCCCTTATTTTACATGGAGGAGTATGGAGTACAATAATAACGATGAATATAAGTGAAGAAATTTGAGTAAATTTGGACTTTTGTTTAAAATTTAAATGTGAATGTATTATTAATATGATATGGTGAGTAATGATCGATCGGGGTGAGTTTGCTTGTGCGGGCCAAAAATAGTAAATTTTTGAAAGTCTGTTCGTTTGCTCTTTGAATTTTTCTTTCTGGTTACTATTTTAATTTTAAGGGTTAGATAAAAAATCAGTTGGAGTGTAAAATGGGAGCGGATGGGTAAGGCGTAAGGCGAATTTACAAAATTTACTCTATTTAGGTAGTTAGTTTAAAAATCAGCTCCTTAGTGACAAGGGTGGGTGCATTTACGGATTTACGCTATTGCAATGTGTTGGGAAGGAATGTTATTGTATTTGTTACGCGGTACAGCAAACGGAGTACAGTGTTCCGATTCCGAGTTACCGTATTTTCATCAGTGGTCTCTGATCAGCTGCTCCACGAAGTCGGTGTAATTGAGCCGTGAGGCGAACCGTCGTCCGAACTCGGCGATTGCGTGCCGTCGTCGCAGATGGTTCATCTGGTAGCTGAATTGGACGGGGTAAATTTGTGGAAAATGCAAATTTTGCAACGAAAATAGTAAATTTTGTAACGAAACCTGTCTAACTCGACCGCCTTCCTACGTGCAACACTGCAGATGGTCTGGCGAAGAAGCTGAGCCAATACAGATACTGAGACAACCGTGCCGTTCAGCAACGGGCCTGGTTGCCCGTACTTAGTCCACACACCGGACACCTATAAATGAACAGAGGAATTCACGAAAATTCTTTCAAAAATTTACTTTAAATTGTTTTTTATTTCTATGCAAAAATTATGCCGTCGTATTCAAAAAACTAGAATTCTGCAATTTATGAAAAATTCTTTTAATCGCTATAACGATTTTGAGTTTTTAGGCGAAGATGATTTTTTCATTTTAGGTACATAATTAAATGAATAGACATTTGTCCTAGTTTAAAATTTCTGACCTGAACTCTGACTAGACCCCGCTCCACTGGCGAGAGAAAGAAGCACAGATGATCAATCTAGCAATAAATAAATAAAATAATCCAATCGACAAATCTATGCTGTACTGCTTGGTGTTGTGATTGTTGTTGTTGGGGGAGCGGAGAACGCACGGGATGGTCCATGGTGATTGTTGTGCTGCCGGACGGTATAAACTGGAACATCTCCTCTGAATATAATAATTGCGCATTTTTTGAGCCTATAGATGTCCATTTTTGCAATCTTTGATTTTCTATTATTGTGGATTTAAAATTTGTTAATATTTTATAAATCATTAATTTTTTATTTAATAATTTTATTATTATCGTCAAAATTCACCCAACGGGAAGGTTTCCATGTCCTCAAGCCGTTCCAGCCACACAACCAAAATGCGCTGGTCCGGTGATCGTTTTGCGTACACTTTCGTTGGCGCGACTTGGCCTGCCAGTGTAGTTGTTATAACTAATTACTAATTGTTATATTGTTACAATGTTGTCATATATTTTCTACCTTATACAATAACTTTATTTTTATTTGTAATACCCGGACTATCGCCGGATGCGGAGGAGATCGTAGTAGCGGATTCATTCGTAGTGGATGCACAACTCTTCGTCCGGCCTCGAACCTGCATGGCATTGTCAACGGCCTCTTGGGCACCATTCCTTAATTTTAAATTACTTTTACTTTCCATAATCCAGAAATGGAAAATTGCGACTCAATTTTTGAACTTTAGATTTTTTGAAACTCGGAATATTTTTTGCTAAAGTTCTAAAGATATTCTAAAATTCAAAAATAAATAAAATAAAAATATAAAACTTTAATGAAATAATTATGGTGAATTGAAAAAATCAAAAAATAAGTACCGTTTCTCGTCGGAATGATCGGCAATATTTTGTTTGGAAGAACTGCCAACCATCATCGTGGATTCTGTAGAAAATATTACTTAAAGTTAGCCTTTAGTAATTAGCGAGATTGTGTGTGTTAGTTAGTTTGTTTTTAGTATCTGTTTTGTTGTTATTGGTTAGTTATTAGAGATGACAGCACTCGGTCAGTCAAACACACAACACAAATAAAAATATCCAATACGAACACAAAAACGAGATGCTGAAAGCCAAAAGCCAAATATGTTGCCATTTTGCTTAACCAAAACCAACCTCTTCGGCTTGCCGGAGCAGACGATTTTGGAGAGGTAAAGGTGTTGAACTGTTCCAACTCTCCCTCCTTCTCCTCCTTGCCATGTTCATAATCATCAACACGTTCTTCGTTAATAACCAAATCGACAGCGGATGGAGGCGCCATCGCGCGAGACAGACGGCGTCCCACGCGCAAATTATGACCAACTTCCGTTGCCACTGCGGGAGTCGCTGCGGGATACGGCAATGATATTGTGGTCAGCGCTGGTTTACTGGTTCGCCTGAAGAACGATTTCAGATAGGAAGTCACACCGCCGCCCGGAGTATTTTGAGCCTTTGCAATTTTGTCGTCAGTATCGTCAATCTTTGGCATTAATTCAAATGCTGGCTGGCCATCAACAAGGTCAACAGCTCTGGTCTCCTCCTCCCCGTCGCCCTTCGATTTTCGCCGCCGTTCCGCGCCCAACATCAGCATGTCCCGGAAGATTGAGGAAGACCGCCTCCGTTGTGGCGTGTCGGACGTAGAAACTGAGGTGGAGGCCGGACTCAGTTCGTCAATGTAGTTGATCACGCTTTCCTTTCGCCCTGTGTAAACCATTCCGGTCAAGTCGATTTTGTCCAACACCGGTCTCCCGCCTCCAATTATTTCAACGCCAATAGCAGAATAATCCCTACCAGATTCTGCTCTGGACCAACCGCCAGATTCATAACCAGATTCCTTTGCAACATTTTCTAGTACGCGCTGCTGATTCGCATACACATTCGCACGCGTGTCTAAGCTTGTGGCGGCGGCAACAGACGTGCGTCGGAGCCTTTTTGCGTGTGCTAAAATAGCGACGGCAGAGGGAGAACGGACATCCCAACCAGACGGTTCTTCGCCCCGGCTCACTGAACGCTCCAGCTTCTTTTTCTTGAACATAGTCTGGTTGTTCTCCTGCTGCTCTTCTTTTTCCTTTTCTTCTTTTTCCTCTTCTTTTTCCTTTTCTTTGTCTGTCTCCTCCCCTGCAGAGCCTTGACTCTCGCGTGAGTTTGCTCTGCTGCTCTCGCGTGAGGATGACAACAGTGCCTGTTGTCGCCACCGGGTCGAGAATCGAGCCGATTTGACGATTACATTGGTCGCTGTCATCATCGTCATCGGCGGCAATGTTTCCGCTTCCGGCAGAGTCAGAATAGTTGCGCGACATGTTGGCACATCTTCGGCAGCAAGGACTTCATTTACACCAGCAATTCGTTGTTCTAACATGCTTTCCACTTCTGTTGCGTAGTTCAGCAACAATTTCTGCTGTTCGTCTCTGTCCGATGCTTCTGCATTCGACGGATATGCATTCCGCCTCAACTCCGCCTCCATGTCGTTGATTGCGTCAACACTGTGTGCCCATAGGAGTTGGCCACGCGCGCGATCCATCTCCCGCAATAGTGGTGACTCGTCACGGTGCGCGCCTTCCGCGTTCGGCACCATATGTTCCGCAACACATTTAAATGAATACCGCTCCATTTTCACATTAGCTTCACTTTGTTCCAAAATATCTGAAAATTTAGCGAACAGAAAGGAGTTAGTGCATAATTGTTAATATAATATTGATAATAAGTTAGTAATAACGTAAATGTGCTCTTTGAGTTTTAGTCACCATTTTTGGCCAATATTTTTTATTTGAAAAATATGGCGCAACTAACATCCTGTTTTTACGTAGACACTAATTAGTAAGCCTTAAGCACTTAAAATAACAAATTTACTACTTTTTAAAAGCGCATGACACAAAATAAAATTAGATTAGAACGAAAATGCGTGGACAGTGACATGGACAAAGACACAAAATAAGGGTTAGTTTTATTACTTGCTAAAATATTTTGCTTGTTAAAGCTTTTTCGATCAAGCGACAATCAATACCTACCTAATAAGTGATTCATCTTTTAAGAATGTATTTAACCAACTTTTGCTTTGTTGTTCTGTCGGTTGTTGTCCTCCTCCGCCGCCCACCATACAACTGCTGATGGTTGTTCTGCGAACCGATGGAACAGCACTAGCACCATGTTGTTGACCTTGACCCGAAGCATTCGAGACAGTTGATGCACCAGGGACTGGCTGTGGCTGATAACAAAAGGAAAATTATTTTTTATTTTTTCAGTTTCATAAAAATTCAAAAAAATCCGAATCGAAATTGGAAATTTTTCGGTACATGTTTTTTTCGATCATTTTTCGAGCATTTTTTTCAAACAAAACTAACTCTATTTTCGTTTTTTAATTATATTTTTCCCAATTGTATATTTTGTTTTAATTTAATGGCATACCACCGCACCGCCTCCAATGACAACGACGCTTGTTGCTGCCATTGGCATTGAATTGAAGGCCGAAAAGTGTGAGGCGGTGGTTGGTCCCGACGCCGGAATTGGATTCAACATGCGCCCCGTCGGCGTGATGAACGCAATCTCCACCTCAACAACAAATAACTTTCACAATCATTCGGTAATTTCAAATGATTTGTAAAACTAAAATTTACAGAGCACATTAATCGCAAAAAAGTGATAGTGACTAATAGCTTATACATGCGAAAAAAGCCGTGATCAATAATGTTATCGCTGTTTTATCAAAATTCTTGGATTTTAAATAGATTTGCATATTCTCATGATAAAAGGCAAAAAAAGTATTTTTCAGGGAAATTTTGAGAGGTAAAGAATACTTCGAGGCATACCTGCGCATCCTTCCAGCGAACAAAATGCTCTAAACCGTCCAACACATATCCATGGGGAGGAGGTTGTGGATTTGAGTGGGCGCCGTTGATCGAATTGGATTTGGTAGTGGTGCTGGCCGGTGATGAAGGAGATACTTCAACAAATAAAAAAATATAAATTAAAAATTTCAAATTATAAAATTAATTATAATGTCGGATTTTATTAAGTTCAATGGTTACAAAATATATTTTTAAAATATTTTTTTATTAAATACATAAAAATGTCTAAAAATATCTAATAATAATTAAAAAAATATAAAATAAAAAAATATACTAAATACTTTTTCTTTGTTTTTTGCATTAGAAATGTAGAATTAAACCAAAAATGCCAATTTTTATTTTTTAAATTACTTTTCGAGCTCAATGGTGCAGGTGGCATTTTTCGCGCGACCGGCTTGCCCAGCTCACTCAACAAGCGACAATACAAGGCATTTGTTTGCCGCAAATTTATCTGAAATTAAAAATATATGTTTTAAATATTTATTTTGGCGTTTTGTTTAATTTTTTAATAATTTTCACATTATTCTGCAAAATTTCTTCCGCGCTTCGCTGGCCTTCGCGTACATAGAACAACGAGACAGTTTCCGTTAGTCGCACAGGATGCTGATCAACGGTCACAGACAGCGAATCGTAAAATATGCTGCTAAATTTTTATTAAAATTTTATTTGTAAATTTATTAAAATATATTTATTATAAAATTTAATGAATTGGTAGAAAATTGTCATATAATAAAATTTGAAAAAAAATCTAAAATTTTGGTTAATAGCCCCAAACCAAAACTTAAAAAAAAACTTTTTTTTTTATACAAAATAGGGGGTGTCGCAGGCCCGCAGCTAGCCTCGGGGTTTGGAGAGAGGAGAAAATCAAAAAAATTTTGACGACCTTTTTTTAATTCGAGCCGAAAAGTCGATTCTTATTGTTAGGGGTGTATTTTTAATATTTCACGGAAAAATTCGGTTTTTAAGGGTGTATGTTTAGTTTGAGAGCTAAATTTTCATAGTTTTGCGGCGCCGATAGCGCGAAAATTTTGACAGATTTTAGGTTCAATAAGGGGAGATTCTATTGAAAAATGATAGTTTTGTAGTGCCGATAGGCGCCGCGGCGAAATTTTTTTCGCGAATTTAGAAAAACAAAGGGGGACCCTATTAAATTTTTTAATTTTTGACATTTCGGGGGGGGGGGAATTCCCCCCATTCCCCCCTAGCTAGTAGCCTGGGGTGTCGACCCACCCCCATGTAGTAATGTAGTTAGTACGAAAAAGAGGTCGGTAAAGGAAAAAATTGACAAAGATGTACCCAGTATGAGGGGAAGATCTGATAAATGGAAAAGGGGAGGGGATGTAGTACCTGGTCTAGCCGATACCCCCACCTATTTTACGTATGACTTTACGCCTAAAGAAACTTGTTCAAAATCGAAGTCGAAATTGTAAATTTTAAGTGAAAAAACCGAAAAAAATCCCGTAAGTTTTGATTTTTGAAATCAAGATAAAATATCGAAAGTTTCGATTTCCGAAATTTCGTGACAACTGACCAGTACTTATTTAAAAAAATGAAAAATATGTTTACAATGATGAGTTGTCCAACGGTGTAAATTCACGGCCAAAAGCGCGCCGGTTGATCAAACCCATGTCATAGAGGAACACGCGTAGAGAATTGCACTGTGCCACCGGGCTGCACAATTTGTTGCATTAATTTTTTGATTTAAAATTATTTAAATTTTTGTTAAAATAATTTTTTTAATGGAAAAATTCATGGCTTAAAATTGTTTTAAACTGTTTTTTGGATTAATGAAAAATAAAATTCACAAAAATTACTTATACTAATAATTTTTGGTGGAAATACCTTTCGGGGGTTGGCGACTTGGCTAGTACAGCGCCCAGTGACGCGTTCAGCCATACATTGCGCGCGTCCCGGTCGCCCACCGGCGCGCCGCTTCCCTGCGCAAGGCGGGTGCGTATCTGGCTCAGTTGCGCCTGCACATCCTTCACGCGCGGCGGCGCCGGCTCGAGTCGCGGAAATCGATGGTCCCTAATAATGTTTGCAAGTTATTTATTAATATTATATGTTAATAGCTAACTAACTGTTAATAGTCGATAACAGTTAGAATATGCAATTAAAGAATCTAACAAAATGAAATTAATATTGTTGAATTTTTATTTTTTGACAAATATATAGATATTTAAAAATTAATTCTAATAAATTTCAATGATTTCAATTATTTTATTTTGCAAAATTTTACAGTTTACACTGCGGTTGAAGTACTTCGGGTGGAATCTCAAACTGTTTGATGCGTCCATTTTCAGCGCCGTCCACAGAGGCACGTTTTCCATCCGCTGACATTGGTTGTTCGCCACCAACTCCGCCATTTAGTTCCAAGCTGGCCAACTGGCCGCTCAGCGAAGCGCTTCCCGGACTTTGGGCAGATTCGCTTACATCGTAGTAAAGACCTTAATATTCCAAGAAATTAGAATTTTTAATTCCCTTCTTCAAAAAAGTAAGTTTTATTATTCGGTCGGATATTAGCTAGAAACAAATTATTAAAAAATAATTATTACACTAGCCTGTTAGCAGTCAAAGACCAAACAAATTAATATAATTTTTGGATGAAAAGTGTATAATTTTAGGTATCAAGGGTTGTTTTAAATCAATTTTTAGTATTTTTAAAATATTTGTACCATTCTGATCATTCTGCTGACCATCGCCTTTTTTTGGACCTTTTGCTCTGGGCACCAATTGGATAAGTGTGGCCCATGGATCATAAAAAGGTGTGCGGAAGATGGCGATCACAGTCGCGAGGCCTTAAATAAATTTTTCAAAATTCCCGAATTTTATATTTTAAAAACCATTTGACAGATGTGGGATGGACTGGGCGTCGTACAGCGACAAAATGGTGGCATCGCCGATCAGAAAGTGCTGAAATTTGGCCAACTCAAAGCCAAACTTAGCCACCAATGCATGCTCATCAATTGCTGTTCGTGTTGAGCTGCCATTTGAAGCCTATTTTTTGAATTAAAAAATTACAAAAAACAAAAATTGAATTGAAAAATATCAAATATAAATGAAAGCCACAAAGTACATGTGCAAACAACGAATGAAGTAGAAGTTCAGCCGCATCGTGCACCCTCTGGCTTGCCGGCTTGTAGCGATCAGAGGTCTGAAAATTAAAATAAAACACATCGAAAATTTTGCGATTTTCATTTTTTATTTACCAAATCCCTTCCGCCGGTCATGCCCAGCTCGATGGTCTGCGCCACGGTGTTCAGACAGCTTTCAATTTCGGACAAAGCTGGCGCCGCGTTCAGCCACACATTCATACAAAAATAGGCGGCAACAACCTGCAACCTTTTTGGTCTCAATTTTAATCTCAAATTTTATTTTTTATGTATCATTGGATTTAGCCTTAACTTTGATAACTAGGAACTAGGTATATTGTTGGCTAGAGATAATTTTTACCATTTTAGGCTTAATAGAAAAAATTAATATTTTTTATTAATTCTAATTTTGGTACTAGTATAGGGCCCGTGTCCCCCCCCAAGAGGAGAAAAAAATAAAAAATTACAGGGAGGAAGGGGTGAGAGGGGAAAGCGGAAGGGAAGGAAGAGGGAAGTGAGAAAAATTTAAAAAAAAATTCATCAAAAAATGAACAAATTTTCTTAAGGAAGGCACTAATTTTTCCAAAAATTTTCCTGGCGGCGCCTAATGGCACCGCCAGACCCTAATA
>JAQIYK010000113.1:0-20559 GCA_034700465.1 Rotylenchus robustus
GAAGAGGAGAAGGCCCTGTTGAGCGCGTGTGCAAGATTGTCTCTGCCTCCCATTGTGATGTCATTGGATGGAATTGCATTTCTGTGTATTGTGCCCCAATGTGTTGACCATTCATTTGCTGTATGTGTAATATGTCATTTCCAACTGCGATTTTCTTGATGTATGATATTATTATATATTGTCATAGTTAGTTATGTTGTAATAAACAAAAGAAATTGGAAAGCTTTTATTTAACGGCTACATTACATATTTGTGAATTATTAAAATTTTGGTACTTGTGGAGTTGGGTCCCCCTTTTGCAAAACCAAAGGGGTCTCTTTTTTCCAATAATTTTAAATTACGCAAAAACCCATTTTAAAGCTATTTTATGTTGAAAATCGAAAAAATGTTTTTTAATTCGACCGAAAAGGGACCAGGACCTATATGAGGATCAAGTTGGTCCTCTTATAGGGACTATGTATGAATGTGCTGAAGATACGAATGAAAAAATCAATTGATCTTAATTATCTCAACCATACATTGGTACACATTGCATTGGAATTATCTCAACCATAAGAAATTAAAAAATAAGCATCGTTGTTTGTCTGGACCAAGTCTAGACGGAATTGCGGTTTATTCTTCTAATGCCTCGTGATGCATTTGTCGTGCTGAGAATAATGAATTCCTTCCTACTCTACAACAAGACAAGGTCAAAGGAAGACAAGGAACAAAAAAGGAAAAGTAGACAAGGTCAAGGTAGGGAAGACAAGGTCTGAGACACATAATTAATTTGGAACGACCGTGGCCTCGATGTCAGCGACGAAAATCGGAGTTGAAGCGAATAAACAAGGAATTGGCTAACATTAGGTCCAAGTTCAAAGGTTTGATCTTTAAAAATTTTAATTTTTTATTTATCTAATACACTGCATTGCATCGAGCTGCTTACAGTGACAAACCGAAGATTCGTGCATGGTTGCTAAGCAAAGGTTTGCAATTTGTATAGACATTAACTGAAAGCCTTCCTGTATGTTTTTTATTTTGGTCAGATTTTGAGCATCATTCTTAAATTCAATTTTAAGGACAAATTGTGCCTCTCCACTTGGCAATTAATTCATCTGCAGATGACCCGAACAAGCAGTACATGACGACCAAATACTTGTTAGAAGCACCAGGTTTCACTTTTCAATAAATTAATTTTGTACAGAAATGAATTTCGCTTCTTTTAAGGAATCCAAATGAATGCGGTAAATGCTGCTGGGGACACAGAGGCAACTTTGGCCAGACGACTGTCGCCTAGCATCTGGAAGTTGCTTCAACAACATTTGAACTGAAACTTAAATGGACAGAATCACTAAAAAGCTGAATGAGGATCTCGAATTAACTCAAATCCGCGTCTTTATACATGTATCTATTTTTAAAACATTATATATTGTACTTTTTATAGTATAAACTGCATTTTACAACTTCTACATTGGATTGTTTATGTTTCTTGTTCTTAGAATGTGTATTTTTATATATTATCACCTTTGATTTTTTAAAACGTTTTCAGCAATGAGTCCAAAGAGGCGCAAAAGGCCAGCGAGACCTATGTGGAAGATGAGGCGAGTAAGAAAAAGATGCGAAGGGTGATCATCGACTCGGATGACTACGAAGATTAACAAGGCTCAACACAGGATGTACATACAACAACAAAATGGCGCAGTCTCATCAGTTGTAGAAATTGGGATGAACCGGGACGGAGAAGATGAGGACGTATTGAATTTTTCTTGATCTGATTTTTTGTTGATTTTCAATTTTTCAATATTTTATTGACGATTTGTTGATGTTTATTAATTTATTTTACGATTCTCCCTCCATTCTTTCACATTTCCCAAAGATTTCAATCTAAAATGTGTTTTCGACGTTTTTTGCATTTCTAACAGTGTGAATTGGGATCGGGAGTTTAGGTTGAAGCTTCAACAATCTATGTGCAACGCTTCCGAACAAACTCCGATGCAATACGGCGGCTGCAGGACGGAATGCGCGCGTTGGAGTTTCTCCGGAACTCGATTAAATTTTAAAAATATGCATAAAATCAAAATGCCAAACTGGCTATGTAGAGGTTATGTAGAGAATATATAGGTCCTATATATGGCGCGGTGCGATTTCGTCTACTGGCGAGTTCGTCTACTCAGCCAAAAGTGGCGAGTTCGTCTACCACAGCATCCTAAAACAGTCATTTGCCTGACATTACAAAGTGCCAAACAATGCGCCAATGGTATACGAAGACCGTAAACCCATAAAATGTATTTACGAAAATTGGTCAGGAGGACATTCTGGGATAATGTTTTTAAATTCAGGAAATTTGATTTTACAAAACGAGAAAAAAAATTCACCCAATTTTGACTGGAAAATGCAAAATTTTGGAGTTCGAACCTGACGAACTCTGTCAAAATCACATAGAATGGAACCAAACTTGGCATATCCAACACACTAGGTGTGAGGAATACGCATGCAAAATTTCATAATGATCTGTAGAGTTTTTGACGAGTTATGGCCCCTTCAAGTCTGATGTCAGGCAAATGACTGTTTTAGGATGCTGTGGGTGCCCAGTGCCCACCAGTGCTCTGAAGTGAATTAACATTTTAAATTATAAACCTTGAGTTCTGGTGGTTTCCCATCAAACACATAAACTGGACGTATGCCATTCTCCATCATTCGAATTGTGCGATAAAACATGCCGTTAAGATGGCTTAACGCATCAACAAATTATGTATTTAAATTAAATTTAGCAAAAAAATAATGAGGTTAGACGTGGATTAGCAATTAACTGAAAGCTTGAAGGGTTCCCCAAAAGAATTTTTGGTTTGGTGCCAGGATTTTGCCATAGGGGAGGGGGCCCATCCCCAAAAAATTAAGCTAACAAAAAAACTGTTTTTCAATTCGTTAGCAAATTTTGATTTTGAACCATATTTAAGCGAAAAGCAAACTTAACAAGCTAATTGAGTGATATGAGTAAAAGTTAATTTGAAGCGGAAAAACTTATTTTCCTGAAAAAAATTTGTGAAATTTTTCAATTTCGGCATTGTGAGTCTACCGCAGTTTTGCACCAATACCTTGTGGTTTCACCCTCCGCATTGACCAGCTGCATTCCGTCCTGTCGGACGGCAATCAAAAACTGGTACAAACTCATCGAAGCATCGATGGCTATGCGCCGGCCAAAATAGGCCTTCATCTCATTGGTTTTGATGGCGGACGGTGAGTTGTCCGCAATCACTTTGGACAAGTCCTTGATGCCCATTGCTTGGACAACAAAAATCTAAAAGAAGCAGTTTTTGTTAATTTGGATTGGAGGAGATGGACGTGTACTGAAAAGTATTGGCGGTTCTCCACAAAATATATAAAAGTACAAAAAATTATGTTTTTTAATTTTGAAAAACTCTGCTTAAATTTAAATATATAACAAAAAGCAAACCGAATTTTTAAGCTGCTGTTGTAGTAGATGCCGAAAAATACTGGCTGATAAAGTGGTGAATTGTTAATAAATAGTATGTATTATGTATGGTAGATAAACCTAAATATTAAAAAATATGAATTTGTTTTTTATGTTATATTATATGGAATTGTTGTCTAAAGTCCCACTTTATCGCATGCAAATTTGAAATTCATTAACGGCGGGAAATGAAAAATGGGGTAATGGTGCAGTTTGTCCCCCGTCCCCCTTTTTGAAAAGTGTTTTCAAAACACCAAAAAAGTCATAGATAAGATCAATGATTTGACAAAATCTGACGTCAGATTCGGATTCTACACCCTTGGAAACTCTCGTATGCGAATTTTCAACCAAATCGAAAAAGAAATTTTTGGTGTTTTCAAAAAGGAGGGGGGACGGACAAACTGCACTATTACCATAAGACGAATAAAAATTCTAACCTTGTCTGTATCGAATCCTATCCAAGGGACCAACGGCTCGAGCAGCCGACTTCCATCATAAAATGTATGAACACCCGGCATTGAAGAAACTTCGAGTCTGGAATTATTGTACAAGGCAAGAAAAAGGTTAAATAAAATGTAGAAAAGTTATTTATTATTAGTAGAATTGATAGCTGCTTTCTTGTACCCCTTAAAAAGTTTTAACGAACAAGTTTTAATGCAAAACCGAAGAAGGACGGCGATAAAAATTATAATTGTACAACTAATCGAGGCGATTTCCTGATTTGTACTACATACCTATACCTTACCTACAATGGATGAGGGGCTGGACGGCTGGATGAAATAAAAAATAAAATTGGAGAATTTTCTTGTTCTGTTTATTTTGTAAATTTTTTTCTCTGCTTGCCGCAGTGCAAGGAAAATAAAAGGAAAAAGAACGAGAAAAAATGCCAAGATGATATTTTAATTTAAAGTTAACATCCACATCCAGCAGGGGCCTTAACTTTTGTAGGTCTCAGTCCCAGGTCACTAATATGATGCATTTTTCGAAAATAACGAGGTAAAGGATAGATATGGATTAAAAATTAAGGCAAAAATTGGGGGAAAAATCGAGAACCAGCCAGCCGAGCGAACTCACACCACACTCACTCCACTCCACCACTTCCATCCACCAACTATGATATTTATCTTTTCTTCTGTCGCCTAAATAATCGGCTCACCCCCTCTCCTCTACAATTCAAGAATTCAACCAATTTCCTTATCGGCGCTTATCAGTCGACCGACGATGGAGCGGAGCGTGTCACTGAACCCGAACCCAACTGACGAACGAAACGACCCTTTGGTGGTGCAACAACGACGTGGTGGTGGATGCCCTCCCTCCCTCCCTCCCATTCGCAAAAAATCAACCCCAATTGCTCAATCCGCCTCTCATCATCATCAATTCTTCTCCCATCTGATCACTCTTCTGACGAACAACTCCAGCAGATTGACCCTCACAAAACAGGTCGGCAGGTGAAAAAACAAGAAAACTAAGTGGTGGGGGAATGGAATTTAATACTGTATGTACAATGTACAAAACAAGTGCATACTGTATGTACCGTATGTTGAAGGTATGTTTCACAACACTAGCATTACGCAACCGCTTCATTCAGCAGCCTGCTGGTGGTGGTGCTGTTTGATGTTGTGGGATGCTTTGACTGATTGTGTTTGTTCGATTCGAAGGGTTAATAAGGTTCAGGATGAATGCGCACCTGTACGTGCTGACACTCCGTGCCATTCTCAACGAACAGTTTCCATCTGCTCCTCCTCCTCCTCCTCCTCCCGCCACACCTTCATTACTTTCTCCGCCACCAATTTGCAAGAAAAAGAAGGCAAAACGAAGGAATTCGCTGGTGACTCGCCGACGCGGTTCCGAATCCGTTGGTGGCGCATCCGCCGGAGCGCGAAAACGTGCCGTGGAGTTGGCGGAACGATTGAGACAATTGGTCGGAGTTGGGGAGGAGGAACACCGGAGGGTGGTGCAGGAGAGTTGGAACTGTGTGAGTTGGGGAAGAGGGAGAGGTGATCGGATTATGGGGTTATCGGGAAGGCATTTGAGGTGGACTTTGTGGTGCAGTGCCAAGTCCAGTGCCGGGAACAGAGCAACAACTCCAACGTGTTTGGTCTGAACGTGCTCAGCAGGTCAATCTAATAGTAAAGCGCAAGAGTATCTAGTTTATATACATTGTTCAGGGGCGATCGAACATCCACCAGAGGCTCTAACCGCCACAAACGCCGCCAGTCGTTAGTTGTTGATCAAGGAGAGATTGAGTACAGACTGACCGCCACGGAAGGCACCGAACCGGCCGAAATGTAAGCCCAAACTCAAGTTATGTCAAATTCTAAACTGATTTAAAGTTTTCAATTACTTCCGCTTTTGTTGAGTTCGAAAATCGCAAATTTGATTACTGAGTCTTCCGACTCGTCTCATTCATTTTCTATCCAAAATGTGCTCCTTTTGCTCCAACAGAACGTTGCCCCAAGGCCGCAGTTCGGTGCTCCGGTTGTTTCCATTGGGCCAACAGCGCAGTGTCACTCCTCCACCTTCGCATCCTCCTTCCGGATCAACAACATCCTCGTCCTGTCCATCAGCCGGATCCTCCGGCGGATCCAAGTCCAGAGGGCACCCTAGCCGAGGCTATTTCACCACCAGGACAGTTGCATCCAAGTCCAGCTCCTTCTTGAAAAGGTAACCGTACCAAAATTTGTGGCCATATCTTAAATTTGGGCTTTTAGATGGGCCTGGGGTCAGCATGCTCACCAACGGGCCCAATCCTTATCCTCCTCGCTGATCGTCCGATTATGGGAAGTTGCACCGGACAAACTGCACCAATTGGAAATCCCGGGCACTTCACCGCCGGCAACATTCAAATTTCGGATAAAGGCAATATTTAAATAGGTAATTGATTATTTTAAGCATTTTTGGAGCAGTTCAGAAGCGCATTTTGGACCTAAATGGCGGTGTGCCGAGAGATTTTGAGCCCATGGAAATGTTCGATGTCATCGCTGTGCTTAGAGCACTGAAGAGTAGTTTTCTGGAGAGGTGGAGGATATCTGAAGGGTCGGAGGTGGATGACGAAGATGAAGCATCGGAAGCTGGAGCAGTAGGAGCAGGAGATGAGTTGGACGAGATGGCACGCGCATTTCGGCATTTCACCGAACTGGCCGAAGGTGTGGAATCGGTGAGGAGCACTGTGGATGAGATAAGGCGGAGATTGGCACGTTTCAACCACTTCTCCACTTTCGCGGAAATGCTTTTGTGGGTTTGGGAAAGAGGATGAAAACCTTGGAATATGTGCTCATCTTTTACTAAAGGGACATCGGAGTTGCACTGGAGGATTGCCAATTTTGGTGTGGAGAAGGATGGACAGATCGAATGGAGGAGAAGACCGCCGAGCTGGCCAGGGCCACAGTGCAGCAACACATCGCCAAGCTGAAGCTGGACAGGATCAGCAGCGAGCAGGAGCTGAAGGCGGTCAGTGGGACAAAAAAGACCTTTTAAAAGTTAGAAGGGTACATATGGATAGCTCATCAGTCAGTATACTTCTACTCCACTTGGTCTAACCCTAACCCTTTTTTGTACTGTCTGAACAATGGTTATCTTGCCTCGACCATCCCCTCCACAGGCCATTTTCCTTGCCGAACGCATTGTGCAAGTGCTGGCCGAGGTTGTCCAACAAGCCGTGCGCTGTCGTCTTTTTTTCCCCACACTTTTGGGCAATTCTGACCTTTCTCTCTGTCGGAGACTGGCCACTCACATGGACATGTTTGGCCATTTCGCTGGACATCTCAAGTCGGGTTTTTAATCAGATTATTTGATCTTGATCCAGTCCGGATTTCCCTTGCCCAAGGCCCCTCCTTGATCTGGTCCAATTGCGCCTTTGGCAACATCCCGCCCTGTCCGGCCTTCCGTCCAGCATCTCGCGCCTCTTCCACCAGTCCCTGCAACTCCAACTTGGCGAGTTTATTAGAGTCGAGATTCCCACTGCACGCGGCGATCTGAACACGCTGGTCGAGTTAGTCGATGCCATTCATGTGTTTCTCGCCAAGGTCCAGTCCCCAATCGTCACTTTACTGGAGCGTGTCTGGGTTCCTTACACTGATCGGGTGCTTAATACCATTGATGATCCGGTGAGCCCACAATGTATCTATCTCATGATCATCAATTCCGTCCTGAACTCCTTGCAGTTGTGTACTGCTTGCCGATCTGTGCTGATCCATTCAACCGATGCACTGACAGTGCGGGACAATACTGACCAACTTGTCGCGTTCACCAAGTCATCCATGCGCCTGTTTGACGCGTTCGCCCAATTGTCCGAGTTGTGCGGACAGTTTGGCTGGTAAATATGTATGGATGTCTGATCAATATCTGAACATGATCAGATATATCTTATCAGATTATTCAAATTACTTCCATTGCAGTAACAATTGTGCCATCCGGAAATTTGAGCCGTGGTTCGAGACAGCCACCGTGTTCTGGTCCAGTACCTGGCGTACTGTTTACATGGAGTTTATCCGTAAGGTTTGTCCATCGCCAATGTAATTACTGTACTGTAATACTGTAATAAGTATACTGTATTCCCCACGACTAAGTCCGTCGATGAACCCCCACCGGCGCCCGCTCCGTCCTGCTCCTCCTTCTCATCCTCCTCCTCCGACTCGCCCTCCTTCTGTCCCTCTCCCTCCGCCAAATTCGCCTTTCCCCCGCGCGGCAGTCGCCATTTTGTGCTGTCCGAATTCCCGCGCAGTCGCGACGGTGCCCGCCAGCAGCAGTTGCACCACGCCACGGTGAACAGCTTGGCCTTCTGTAAGGCATTGTGCGACGATTGGGTGCGTCTTAAAGCACGCCATCCGACCATAGTCATGATGGGCACACTCCAAGTGGGCGCGGTAAGTCAGAAAACTAATTAATAATGGCATTTTCCGCCGATGTGTTACATAGGATCCAAATTTTAGATAAATTTTGCCAATTCTGCCAAAAATCCACAAGGAAAATTTTGCTCATTTTTGGCCTAGATTCTAGCAGATTGTTTGAGCTGCTTCGCCACTCGTTTGTTCTGTCGCGTTAAAGAGACACCCACCTCATCCAATGTACGTACCAAACCTTACTATAGTATCTTGGCGATCGATTCCCGAGCACACCCCAAACTTTTTCCTGCTTCTTCAGATGGTTCGCACCGCCAACGGCATTGAACACGCCAGCACCTATTTGGCACAGAACATTGAACGGTTTTTGGAGCTTCGCCGATTGGAGACAGAGTTGGAGCTGGGCGAGGAGGAGAGGGAACGGACCGTGAACTGCATCCACAAAATGATCGGTTCGGCCAGAACGGTCGGTAGAGACAGGAGCAAGAAGTTCGGTGGGATGGAAAATATTTGTTGTGTTGCAGCGGTGCCGCGCGATGGCGGATCAGATTGTGGAGAGGGTGTGCGAGTCGCGCCTGGACCAGCTGGCCCAGCACTGTTCCCAGATCACGCGAAACTGGACGGACCAGCCCCAGAAGATGCCTCTGATGGTTGGTTATTAATTTGATATCCATCTGTTCCCCTCAAATCTGATCTTCTTAAACTTCAATTCTCCAAAGGGTTCCTATTTTCGCCACCTCCGCCAAATGCTCCCCGCTACCGTACACTCTGCGCCTGGCGATCAACTGCTACAGTATCTGGACAAGCTGTGTGTCCATCTTGACCACTCTCTTCTCCCGCGACTGTACTCCACTGCTCGGCTGGTACTTTGGCAAAGTGTACGACGCATTTTGGAAGGCCAACTGCTCGGAGGTCAAGCACCCGAATACTATCAAAGTGTGGAGGTACGGTAGTGTAAAGGTACGGTAATGTAAATTATACGGTATGGCCATGGTCAGAGAGCGTGTGAGGCGGTGTGCCAAATTCTGCAGTTGGACTGGGCCGAGGAGCACAACAGTACGTTGTTTTCTTTGTCCTACAGCATTCTCCCTTCCCTGCCCTACCGTACCTACACCTATCCTGATAAGTTGTCTTATCCTACCGTATCTTCCCTCATTCTGATATGTTGTCCTTGCCATACCTCCCATTCCGATTAATGTCCTTACCCTACTGTAACCCCTCCCTTTCCTGACCTGACATGTTTGACTTTGTCCTTCCGTATCCTCCCTTAATTCCAATGTGATTCACGCCCTTCTGAAGGTCTTCGTCGTCTCCTTCACGTCAACAAAGTGAGCACCAATGACCTGATTCTGCACTACTTCAGTCATCTGGCCGATCTGACCATGGCCAACGAGCGACCAAATCCGCCGACACCGCGTATCTGTCTCCGGGCTGGATACATCCAGACCACTGGACAACAGATACTCGTACAGGTCCACGGTTAGTGCTGTTGACATGGTTATGGCGTAGTTCGGCCAGTTCAGTGCTGTGTGCCTTCGACGTGCCCGTGCTGGACCGTCTCAGCCAATCCTCCGACCCGTACCTCCGACTGGAACTGCAGCCCCGGTGCCTGTTCCCATTGGTCCACTACCCGGCACAGACCACCGAGACTCGACAGCACACTCTGAACCCAAAGTGGAACCAGCTGTTCCAACTGTACTCTTTTATTGGTTCATCTCCATATCTATCCCCTTTTTTGCTAGTGCTCTTCCCGAGGAACTGTTCTTCACCAACGGGTGCTGTCTCAGCTTGACCGTGCTCGACTACGACTCCCTCTCCTACAACGATTTGGCCGGTCAGGCCTTCATCCCACTGGCCAGACTGGCTCGTCTCCACGATCTCGGCATGCGCCACTTGCCCGCCGCTCCCTGGGTGCTTCCGCTTCGGATGCCCTCCGCCGGACAACACAACATCCAATGCTGCCAAGTAATTGATCTTTGATCTTTCTTTTTGTTCTTTGATCAATGATCTGATCATTGATTAGATTTTGGAGCAGCGGGCCAACAAAGGTGACCAGGTGGCCAGGACAATGACCGTATATGAGAAGTATTTGCGCGACTATCACATTTTGCCGCCGTGCGCGGAGGACGAAAAGGAATGGACGCTGAAAGGGGAGTTGAGGCGGGGCAGGGAACAGCTGGAGAGGATGGCCACCGTGCTCGGATGGCACTGCTGACCGGGATGGCTTGGCCAGTACGGCATAGATTGGATCAGAATGTGGAACATATCTCTAACCCCGTTTAGGGCCAATTTTGGCTGCGGATCCTACTTTAAAATTTTTAAGTCCAATGGATTAGGAGTCAAAAATGTGGTCCGGACAATATGTACTTGATAAATATATGTGAAAAAATGTCCGAACAAAACAAAACCATCATCACCATTGATCGGATGATTGTCTTTGCCAAATGATTATCAGATTGTCCCCATCATCCATATCCTAATCCCGGTCAATATCTTGCCCCTCCGCCGCCCGCGTTCATCCCCGCGTCCTGATTGTCAAAGTACAGTGTGGACGGTTGCAGTTGTCTGGGCTTCCGGTGTGCGGCGTTCGTTGCCGAGATGCTCCGTTCGCGTGTTCCGATGGCCCACTCCAGGTTGGTCTGTGGCCAAATGAACGCGATATCTCGGTATTTGGTGTTCTGCAACAGTTCCTGGCCCAAATTGCGGCCTTGCAGCTCCGCCTGCTCATACCAGTGATGGCGGATTGCTGTGGAGAATATTTTACTTTGGGGTCACTGCCCCTGCCCACCTCCGTACTGGTCCCGCACACTGATCTTGACCTTGGCAAACTCGATGTCCGAGAAGCGGATCAGCAGCGTGGGCCGTTGGCACTGGGATAACAACTGCTCGGCCTCCTCTTTGCCGCAAAAGCCGAGGATTAGCCTTATTAGTGGAACATTTTGTAGTCAATTTCAAGACAGCACCCAAACTGACCCGTCATTCCACATCTGCAGGAAGTGCTTGTTGACCATCTCGGCCAGCTTGAAGAACCACTCGTAGAATGGAACCTGCAACAGCACCATCCTCATCAAGTTCATGTTCTATTCCCTTCCCAACCCACCAGTTTCCACTCTCCGTCCATCCCTCCTCCCCCTCCTCCGGTGTTGTTCACCGACGGTGTGTTCCTCAGCGGGGTCTGTGCCCCTATGCTTGCTTCCCTTCCACCCACCGACGATTTGTTTTTCGCCACACAGAACTCCTCCGCCGCTGGCATCTGAACAATCATCGGTGATTTCATCGTTCGCTGGTTCTGACCTTGAGGAAGTTGTCCACCCTGACCAGTCCGTTCGCGCTCGGCTTCAGCCGGTTCAGCAAGTGTTGTCGCGACACAGCGGAGAGCGGACGGGGCTGGTGCAGTCCCACCAGATCGGTGGCCTTTTGTGGGATCTCCAGAAGGGCCTTAATTCGACATCAAATCACTTTGGAAGTATGTTTTGAATGGTCCTGTTCCGACCTGAAACTTCATCTCCAGCGCGTTGACCAGCTCGTTCCCACCCACCACCGCTGGCAATTCCCCGTCCGGACGGCGAACAAAATCGGCAAAACATCGCTCCATGAACAGCTTGGCCTCCACGTCGGCCTTGGGGCCCACCAAAATTGCGAAAGGCAAGGAAACCTATTGGATCAGATTAACAGATCAACTAATGATCAAAGATCAAAACTCACCTTTTTGCCAACTAGATCGATTTGGTGCTTCTCCGTCTGCAACTTCAGCGTGTAGCACAGATGGTAGCGCTTCTGTGCCACCGACTCCCTGCGCAGCTGCTCCTTCTTGGACACTCTCTGGCAAAGTGATTGATTGATTGATATCGATTGGTTGTCGGCTGATCTGACTGACCATGTCGTCAAACTTGGCCACCAGTGCCTGTCCGATGGGTGCCTCCGCTCCCCCGCCTCCCT
The DNA here is from genome assembly GCA_034700465.1 of Rotylenchus robustus. NCBI lineage: Eukaryota > Metazoa > Nematoda > Chromadorea > Rhabditida > Hoplolaimidae > Rotylenchus > Rotylenchus robustus. Next base: position 12,232 of record JAQIYK010000113.1, read on the forward strand.
CCATCATCATCGCAAATGTGCCGGTCCCTACTCCTCCGCCCATCTCCACAATGTTCTTCAGTTGGGCCACCGATGGCTCCACCACAAACTCCTCGTGGTCTGTCCTTTAAAGTTTTGTGATTTTGCCCAAATGATTGGATTCAAAATGGGATCAAAAATAAAGTCTGGGATTTTGCCCAGATCAGTTTGATCCGCGATCAAAACCCCTACACTTCGTGGTATGCATTGCAGCGTAACCGCTTCGCCGTCTCGTCCGTGATTAGATGGCACTGCACCTGCACATTTTCGGCCGAACGGCTCAGCCCAAACGCTCTTCCGCCTAGCACTCTGTGATCAAAAATTCAAAATTGATATTTATGTTTTGGCGGAGTGTTTTTATTCAAATAATTGTTTCTTTTATTCTCTTAGGTATTACTATACCCCATTACCGTATCTCTGCTCTATTCAATATTTTTATCGTATCTTCCCGTACACACCGTACCTTTTTCTCTGTGTCCTATTTTTCGTTTACTGTACCTACCGTATCTCGGTGTTGAACCAGAAGCGACTCCTGCGGTGGTTCTCCGCCTCGCCACACTTCACCACCACCGCGGGTGGTTGCTTGGACACGATGATGGAGTAGAACAAGAACAGGTGAGCAAGCTGGCGCACTTGCTGCTGATGCTGCTCAAACCCGACGTTCGGGTATTCCGCGATCAGGTAGCCCAGCCCGCTGAGTGTCTGCTCCAACAGCTCGCCAAAGTACTCGAACCTGTTGAATGGGGAAGATGCTGTGCTGTACTGCTCGGCATTGATGGTACTGTAATGTACTGTACTGTACTGACTGCGTGTCTATGGAGCTGACCATGGCGTAGTTCTGCTGCTGAGTCCACTGGCTGGCCACCGACAATTTCTGCTGCTGAACAGCCCAATTGCACAGCACGTCGCTCATCTGGGGTACGGTGGATGGACATTATAAATGGCTATAGTATTTATTCCCTGCCGACCAAGTACTGCTTCTCCTTCTCCATGGCCATCACCAGCTGTTCTCCGGCCCCCAAAATCCGTCCGACGTACTCGCTGTGTGTCCCGGCGGGCAATTGGCCAGAGAAAAGGACATCCACATCATCCTTGGATATGATACAGTATACTCTTTCATTTGACATACTCAATACAGTATACCTTGAAGGACTGGTATATCTCGGCGGTCACATTGTGTCGCTGCACAAATTCGGGCGACAACTGAATGCTCACGGAGCCTGTAGTGGGGGCATAAAATGGAATGAATGGACAGATGTTGCACAAAATTTTGTTTTTATTTTGTCAACTTTTGGCCCAAAACTCACAAGTATTTTTAATACGAATACCCTCAAACGAAGTTTGATGTAAGCACTGATTATATCAAAATTTCAAATATTTTGTACCTTGGACATGACTTGAATTTGGATTTGACCCTTTGCCTGGATCTGTCTGGAACACAGACAAGTCCAGGTACTGCTCGTTGTCCTCTCTTAATACATTCTGAATTCTGACTAATGGACTGACTTGCAGGAGTTTGGACCGATGTTGTGGGGGACACCTTCGGATGGGGCGAAAAGGTGGCGGACGACATGGACTGGTCGGGCACGCACAGTTCCATTGGTTGGGACACATAGTAATCGGACGACATTGTTGCCGGGGGGTTCAATTGTTGGGCGGAGGAGGGATTCAGGAACATTGGCGAAAGAATATACTGTAGAGAGTACTGTAGCGAGTAAAACAGTTAAATTGGATACTGTAGCGAGTGTTTTGATATTTGATTTTGAGTAGAATTGAGTACTGTTGCGATTGGGTACGCTGGCTGAGGTCAGCCCAAAAAAGTGAAAAATAGCAAATAAATTAGAGGTAATAGTAATGAGTGAGTGAGTCAGCGGACAAGTGGGAAAACGAACAAATTGGTGGTGACCGATGGGAAGGGGGGGGGATTCGGCGAAAAAGGGGCGAATCGATGGGAGAATCGATGCCAGAGCAAAAAAGGGGAGAAATTTGGGGAGAACAGAATTGAACACTAAAACCAGTCTCGCGCAGCAAGTTCATTGCATATCGCGCAAAATAACCCAACCAACCAACCAAACAACCCGACCCGAGCCCAGCACACTCCAATATTGACGACCTGCTGAGAAGGAAGGCATTCTCGCACAGAACCAGCAAATTTTTATTGGGCAAAGAAAAAGTGGGGGAAAGGGAGAAAAAAATAGAAAAGTGAAGGAGGAGGACAAAGTGAAAAAAGTGAGTAGTGAGTGAGTGAGTCATTGAATCGAACAAAGTGGCAAAACGGATGGAGATGGATGATCAAAAAGGGTGTGATCAACAGCAAGCAGTCGAGATGGACCCAGTCAACCGGTGGCCAGCGGGTAGCACACCCCGGTCAGCGCACAGATCTTTTCCACATAGTTGCCCACCCTGGTAAAGCGAGCCAGCTGGAAAAAGGACAGAATAAAAATTTGTGCTTACTGTATTGTTGTCCAATCTTTGGCATACGGTATTTTGCCAAACTGTTTTATCCAACATTTTCATATTGTATCTTGCCCAAATTTCTGTCTATATTTTTTGCCCTACCTTTTTCCTACTGTATTTTGCACAACTATTTGGTTCAACTTTTTGTCCAAATTTAGTCTACTGTATTTTGTCCAACTTCTCCTAATCTTTTGCCTGCCCAATTGCCAACCTCGTCCGCCCCGCACTGTCTCGACCCGAACGACGTGATCCCGGCCAGCTCCACCCTGCTGCTGGGCCCGCCCTCCGCCCCGCTGTCCTTCACCCTCTTCCGCTGCTCCTGTTGCTGTTGTTTCTGCTTCTGCTCCCCCTCCTCCGCTTTCAGCTGGTTCAACAACCGCACTATCTCTTCCCCCAACCGCACTATTTCCTCCTCCTCTGTCTTCTCTGCCCTCCCATCTTTTTTCCCTGCTCTCGTCGTCTGTCGCGCCTGTACAATCTCTTCACTTTTTCTCGGTTTCTCCTCCCTCCGTCTCGTCGTTGGCCATGTTCGCATCAGTTCCAATTGAGGGATCAGCAGCGGGGAACGCATCACATGCTTCTTTTGGGCTGAAAATGACAACAAAACATATTAGTAGCAAAGATACGGTATCGATGTACGGTATACCAATGATACAGTATCAATGTAAAAAGGGTGCGGCAAAAAGGTAACATAAGCAACAAGGAAGGAATCAGTATTAAAATCATAACTTCAATGCATCTCCACTGACTCGCTACTTGGCTTTTTAAAACCCACTTGCCGCGCTCAAAGTAGTTCTATATGAGTGTCTATCTCTGCTGTCTATCACTTTTACCGAGGTCCTTTACTTCCTCCCAGGCAAAAAAGTTTTACAAAGTCCAAAAATGGTATGTACAGTTTGAAGCAATAAGCTCATCTTTTTTAGCTCAAATTCCAATTTTCGAAACTGTCCCACTTTTTGCCCTCCGGCGATGTCTGCTGTTCAGTCTGACGGGCGCTGTTTTGTTCGTTGACAATTTTTGAATTATTACGGGCACTGTTTTGTTGTTGTTGTTGTTGTTTCCAATGTTATGTGTTGTTGCAGTCCTTTGCGCAACTTTGTGCTGTGAGGAGATTGGTACTACGGTGTTGTTGGTGACAATAGCAAGTTGCTGTTGTTGATTGTTGCGATGTGCAATTTGTTGCGAAATGCCCTGATTGGTGGGTACTGGCGGGATCGGTGGTGGTGCAATGGCAACCTTCGGCGGAAGAGGAGTAGAAGGCAGAACAGTACTAGAAGGAGGAAGGGGAGGAGAAGAAATTGGAGCAGTACGTGGAAGAGAAGGCGGAGTCGGAGATGAAGCAGCAGCAGAACGAGGAGGGTGAAGCGAGAGAGGCGGGGAAGGTGGAGGAGGTTGAAATGATAGTGATGCTTGTTTCGCTGGATCAACACCAACACTTGCCGAGGAACGGACTCGTTCCATGCCGGACCCGCTGTCTCCCTTGGGGACAATGTTGTATATTGTGTTCCCCGAAACCCCTTCCCTGGTCCCCTCTCACATGGCATGTTCTGGCTGATTGGTAGTCCCTCGGATCAAGCGCCTTCGCGCAAAGGTAGTCCTCCACATTGGTCGGCATGTTATCCGCCCAAGGTCGTCCCTACAGTAACCCACCAGTCACTACGATATATCGCTTACAGTCCATTCCTTCACTGACCTTGCATTGCGCGTCATGCCGCATCGGGATCTCCCGGATCAGCGGGTCGCTTTTGTGGAATGCTAAAAACAAGATCAGATCAGGATTGATCAAATTTAGTTGATCAAGATCAGATCAGTTACCATCTCTACGTCCCCAACTGGTCACTGTGAGCTGAAAGTGATTTAAAGGTAAATACAGTGTTTTACAATTTTGTATAGTCTCTTTTACCACTTCTCCGTCCGGGATGAACTGGTCCGCTTTTTGTGGCAAACAGATGGGTTGCACACTGGTGGTGAACGTGATGCGCTCCTCCAACTCCACGATGGCCCAGTCGTGGCCTCCGAAACAACCCAAAACCGGGAAAAGAAGAAGCATATAATTGACAACAAATCAACCATAGAGCAAATATACCTCCGTCAGCAAACCCATCGTCAATAAACACAGATCGAATCTGTTGAGGGGGATTACGGTACTTTTTGTCCATATTGAGTTCAAAGTTCGAACCCGGTTAGAGGTCAGGTTGGGCCGGGCACACACATAGTCATGATCCTGATGCCAAATGCAATCGCCACCGTACACCACCGACCATCCCCTTAGCGCGTCAAAGGTACGGTAACCGTACACCCTGAACCGAATTGGCCCATCCGCGCAAAGCACTTAACACTCTCACTCACTCACATTTGCCCGAGTCTCTGGTGTCAAAGCGCAGAAAGCCGTGGGCCGCCGTCAGAATGTGCCAAGGCGAAACTGTACAATAATTGTACCGTATACCAAGGTGCCGTACTGTATATTGTACAAATTGAACCCACTGATTGTGCCACCGAGCTTGTTCCTTCCCTGAACAGATTTAGATCAAATTGAGTTCTGAAAGTGATTAAATCTATTGCGGGTTCGATACCGTATTCCAATGAGTACCGTTAACAAAATTTTAAAATTGTTAGTATAACATTTGGCTCATCAGTAAAATACCGGACGATGTTGGCCAGTATACTGTAACAACTGGTATATGGTATATTGCACCAATTAAATATACTGTACCAAGCGGCCAATTGATGTATATTGTACTTGTAACTAATGGTATAATGTAAATGTACTCTATTTGGGACTATGACTGGCCTTGGTCATCAGCGAGACTGCCCACGGGTGCTTCCGTCCCTGCGCAAATGATTCGGTGGAACGACCGCACTCCGCGCCCAGCTGGGCACTCTCGGCCGGGGTCAGTCCCTGCAGATGGGCACCTGCAATAAATTCAAATGATTAAAATTAAGCTAATCACAGATTATTGGTTTAATAAGCTTATAAAGCTTTAAACTCACCCGGAGGCAAAACGATGCCATCAGCCAAACACAAGAATGGGATGACCCAACTGAGCAGAGTCCAGATCCATCGGCAGAGGAAGGATTGGAGTTGGAGAAACATAGGCGGATGGATTGGACTTGGTAAAAATACTTAATTTGATTTTTGTGTGGAATTTGGGACAAATAGGGAGGAAGAAGTAATTTAGTATGGGGAGGGAGAGAAGAGGGAAAAGGTGGGGCAGAACCGAGAACAAAAAACGGGGCAAGGAAAGAAAAGAAGGAAAATAGCAATGAAAGGCGCTGTGGGAGTGGGGAGGACAACAAACCATATAGTCCACCCCATCTCCTCCCTCCCCCCCCCCGTTCCCACCAATTCATTCACTCATTCACTCCCATTGTTCCCCTCCCAACTGCTGGCAGCCAGTACCCTACCACGTTCCTTGGCCATCGCGCGAACAAAATTGTGGAGAGAAAGGGAGGGGGGATGGAACAATTGGGGCAGCGAAGTGAACAGGAATGAAGATTGATCGGGGGTCGATAAGGTAGAAAAGAATGTTGGGAAAAAAGGAGGATGGGTACGGACGGGGAATGGACGGGGTTGCGGGGGGGGGAGGGAAGGGGGAGGGGAAAGTGGAATGGTATAAGGTAGAAGAGAGAGGAGAGTGAAGCATATGAGAAGTTGTTGTGCATAGGAGAAAGAGAAAGTATGCTTGACATGCCGAGAATCGAGATCAAGAGTGCTACTGAACATTGAAATTGAACACTCTCGGGGAGGGGAACACGCTCTGATTAATCAGATCACCACCACCACCACCGCCATTACCCCGCCCGATCAGATCAACACAAACAGTCCGTTCGTTCGTTCCCGCCCGCCTTAATGCATGTTGAGGATGGGATTAACTGGTTAGTGCAATTAAACTGCCCGCCTTCATTCGTTGTGCCGCCTTTTTTCTTTGTCCATCTTTGCGCCCGGATAAATTGATAAACACACTGCAAGAGGAGTTTTAAAATATCGTAGGAGGTATAGTTTAAAAATTTGGTTAAACACTGTGCCAAAAAAAGCGATGGATTAATTGTTTTTTCGATTTATGCCTTTTGTTTGTTTGCAATTTTTCAAAATTTGAAATTTGTTTTGTCTTTTAAAAATCATTTTAAAGCAAAAAATGGCTAAAAGGTGAAACAAAACAGACGAGTAACGTAACGTAAAGAAATAAATACCGATTCTCTTCTATTCTTTCCTCGCTCGAGCTAGGCTATAATTCTATCGAAAATTATCGCTTTTTTGACATAATAATAATAAACTACGCAACCCTTTAATTAAGTGGACATATGGAAACAGAGCTATGTATTGAGTTTTTTTTTCTAAAAATGCTAAACAAAAATAAAACAAAAATGGAGAGAGAGACAGAGAAAGAGAGCTAAATTTGGAGAAAAATACAGCACCATTAATTGAAAAAAAAGATCAGAAACTTAGAAACTTGTAAATACAGATATTTAAAACAATTTTTCACTGCCGAATTGCGCCACTGCCGAATTGTCGGGACACCGATTTTGGTGGATTTTTTCATTTTTAAATGTTTAAAAATATAAATACTTATGTTAAATATATATGTTTGCGTTTCATATCAAACGCAAAAATCATGATGTTGTTTGTTTGTTTTACTTTGCTTACCTAATTGTTTTGTGTTTATCTTCTTATTAATTGCAAACAATTGTGTTTTGGAAGCTTGGAAGGAAATGTCTAAATATACTGTAAATGTGTAAAAGGAATGAAAAAAATTTGGGATATGTACATATATTGTATATGTAATATGTATGTATATGAAATATGATACATAAAACATAACATATACACTATACACAATTGTAAAATGACAAGGAAATAAACATGATTTAAATGAAAATATCATCAATTTGTCATTTGTAAGTACCAACACAACGTTCGTTCTAAAAACTCACAGTTAAACTCTAAGTTAAAGGCAACAAATTAAATTGTAAAAATGGTTGCAAATTTACAATTGTTCTCACATATATGTATATGTAATCAGCGATTTTTAAAACTCTCGTATTGGAACTGTTAGAAAACCAAAAATTGTTTATTTTTTTAATAAAGATAGTCGTCTTCAATTTTGCCTATAAAAACTGGTCATTTTTGCACATCGACCTCACTTTTTGCTGTACTAACGCCGACAATTTTCCTCTTGTGCGGTGTCTCACACAAAGGTTAGCTCCTTTTTTCTTTTATCGTTTTAATTTTTAATGTCAAATTTCATTTTTTGGCTTTTTGAGGTTAAAAAGTGGACAAAACCTAAACTTTTTTGCCTTTCTTTTTTAACGTTCCTTTTCCATTTTTAACTTTTTGTTCTTTTTAGCTCTTTCACTCTTCAAGATGATGCTCCGCAATCGGAACATCAACGTACCACCGAGGGATGCCATCGCCGAATATGATCGTCAACAGAACCCAAACAAGCCATCGACAAACAACGCGCGGGCATCGTCAACGACGGCAGCAGCACTCAAACGACAAGCGGCACAACTCATCAAGTTCAGCAAGGACGAACCAAAGCCGAAGCGCCGTTACAACAAAATGAAGCAATCCACCAACAATTCATCGTCTTCCATTCTTCCGGTTAGAATACAAAAAGGCAATTAACCAAACTTTGCAAAAAGATTAGGGTAAGAGCAGGTCAGCAAGGACGGATCCAGGATTTTGCCATGGGGGTACCCCACCCCTTAATTTACCTTAAATTGTGAAAGTTAGGATTAAAAAAAACTAAAAACAAACCTAAGTGAATGCGCTCATAGGTACTTTCGGATGCGCTGTGCATCGACTCGAACAAGAAGGGCCCAGCAGCTGGTCAGAAACTACAACTCGATCTC